>CAJUYG010001063.1:48359-76062 GCA_910591675.1 Galerucella calmariensis
AAAAAAAAACAAAAGAAGTTCTAACGCGTTTACCAAAGAAGAATTAATGGAAATGGTAGAAAGCTATTCTGAAGATAATCCTGATGGGTTACAAAAAAAGTTTTTTCATTTATGTTCGTTCGAATTAGCATGGCGTGGAAATGAAGCTGCTAATTGTGATATTAATTACTTTAAAATGGAATATGATAATAAAGGTAATTTTACTGGCAGGGTAGAATATAATCCAATCTTTTCCAAAACGACACAAGTAGGATCAAAAGCTTTATCTGGCAGTAAGTGGCTAGTAAGAAATAATGCTAACAACAATTTGTGTCCCGTTCGTTTATTTTTAAAAATTATTGAAAAAAGAGAATCCAATCCTTATCTAACAACAAGATTATTTTTAACAGTACATCCAAATTGGGAGAAACGAAAATGGTACAAAAATTCACCATTATGGGAATTAATACAATTTCAAAGTGGACGAAAATATCGGCAGAGTCAATTGGTATATAGACACAAAAAAATAATAACCACTCATTCTCATAGAGCTTCTGCAATATCTGCATTAGCAAAAGAAGGAGTTGGTGAACAAGAAATAATTAAGCTTACAGGACATTCTTCTGCCCATTCTTTGAAACCATATTTACAATTAAATGAAGAACACCATTTCCAACTTATAGAGAACCTTCGAGAAAATAAAAATAAAGAAAAGGAATCCTCAGTACCTAACTTAAATTCATCACAGGTTATGATGCAAAACAATCCCCAAAATAATGCTACAACGTACAATTATAATAATTGTACTTTTTACATAAATAAGTTTTTTTTTTCATAATGTTATTATTTTTTTGGCTTTGTATAATTGAAGTTTGCAATAAATAAAACGTTTAAACATATGATTTTTTAGTTTTTCTCTCGTGAAATAGTCATGTCGAATACCACTCAATTAAAAATTTTGTGAGGTAAAATTTTTCTCTTGTCTCATGACATTTAATCCAAAACCACTCGCCTGACGGCTCGTGGTTTTGTTAAAAATGTCAATCGCAAAATTGCCAAGCAACAAACTTTCATGACAATCGAAAAATTTTGCCGACAAAATTTTCACTCTCGTGGTATTATGTGAAAAAATTTCATCCATGGAGCAGATGTGATTGCGAAATTGAATTTACTGTTAAGTATATGGTACAATTATAATAAAATTTTAACACGCCTCTCGAATTATGATAATTGGGGAAATTTAAAATATAATTTGATTATTTAAAAAAATATATTATATCAATTTTTGGTAAATAGTTCATTAGAACCTTCTACATCATAAACTAGCTAGTCCAGCATATCAATATTTCATGAAAATAGACGATAGACACGAACAAATATAGATTAAATATATGGCCTGTCGCTTGAATCCTCACAAAATGGCCACTTTCCTATACTATACTCTTATAAATCAAAATTGTCCGAAATAGGACAATTATGCTGTGTTTGTAACTGTTATAAAAATCAAACAGGATTTGTCTAGGGAAAAGTAAATAACATATAAGCTTAACCTACAATTAACTAGTTTTTTTAGTATAATGTATTCATTCAGTGGTATTGCCTAATGAGAAACGTAATTAATATTGATTCCATCAGTCTCCTCTGTTGGAGTGAAGTCATTTAGATTGCTAATCTTCAAGGTCTCTGAATGATTGTTAGAGCTAGACTACCTAGTGCTTTCTATGGCTACGTTCATATACTTACTCAGAGTAAGGATAGTTTACTCCGAAGCGTTCAAAAATTTACTCCAACAGTATAGAGTATGCTTATATAAACGTTCGGAAACCTACCCGGAGTAAGCTCTGTCCGATTTTGAAGAAATTTTTTGGGTGTGTTTGAGTAAGCAACTATATGGTTTAGATTCACAATTGTTCCTGGTAGATGGCTCTGCAATCAGGTTGCGAGGCTATGAGATATTTTTTAAACTAAATAAATAATTGTCAAAATTTTTATGAAATGGTAAGACAAGAGGTTAGCACAGGACAATGTTTGCCTTTTTATATGTAAAAAATCAACTGCGCACTTAAATAGTAGACGTAATGTCGTTATGGTTAAATATTCTTTTCGATTTAAAATCTAGTAATTCTAGATGAGAACCCGGCTTTCAAAAATAGGCATGTGAAGCTGAATGAATTCTAAAAACAATTCCTTAAACAAGGTCAGCGCTTATGGGTATACACTTATACATACCACATCATTTGTGAGAGGATTACATTTTTTACATCATTGAATCGATATGCAGAAATAATTTCTCAATAACCCGTTCCAGCTTCCTGAATACCTTGGAAGAAGTTGTTGAAAAATCAGTTTTTTTGTCGAGTTTACGGAAAATTTTTGTTATTATTCGTTTCATTTAACCTGCACGGGATCTACGAAGTGAGGATGAAATTTCACATTTACTCTATGGTTGCCCATATATGTTAAACCTTCCATCATGCTTGGAATAAAAATCATAGTGTGTTACCATTTCATTTTTATTCACATTTATAAGGCCTTACTCTACATCAACATGATTCATTTTTATTAATGATGTACATTATTATAAAAGGTTTGAACATTTCAAGAATTCTGTTACAAATTGCTTTTATACTTCCAACATATAACGGTTGGAATTAGACTGGAATTACGTTGAAAAACGTTTGCTTTTACTGCTGTGCACTATCCAATCTCGTATATACATTTCGGTTGAAGACGTTGATAGCCGGCCAAAGCAAGAAAATCTTCCACCATATCTCGACAGAGTTTGGACACACTGTAAAGTTCACGGTTCTCGTTCCAGTGTTGAAACCCATTAAAACTTATTAAAAATACCCACTGCCTACTATTTCATTTAAGAATACATATAGAGGCAACAAGCCATTGGCAAAGATTACAGAATAAAAATATAAGATGTCTCACTCCAGGGCGGTTTGATTCAAGTTGCTGTCCCAAACGGACGCCGCTCTCATAAATTATGTTTACGACTCGCTTTTGTTGTCAATAATGAAGCCAGTAGATACCAGAGAAGTTCGAAAAGCTTATTTTATTTTAAGCTATACAGGGGTAATTAGAGAAATATATATTTAAATTAATGGGATTCTTTATCACAAAGGTTTATTTTTAAATGTTAATTACTTCGAAAAATGTTCGGGATATGAATTTGAAAAGGTAAGTAAAAAATAAACTTGAATTTTTAAAATGAATCAATTCACAGTTTTTATCCAGCATCTTAGTAATTTTGTGATACTTATTGATAATCTAGCAGATATTTATCACAAATTCAATTAAATATACTCATTATCCACCAGAATAATAGGGACACTAAATCTTAAATTTTGATCTTTAAATAACTCGTATTTTTTGGGTTGACAAGGTTAAAACAGTAAAAAGAGAAGCAGCTTCAGGATACCTTTATTAAAAAATTTTATAAATGTTGTAAAATACTAAGTTTGGAGTTTGGTTTATGTGTTGAATTTAATCTATTGTCTTTCAAATCTTTCAATATACATTTGAGAGTAGAATATATACGGACTCTGGTATAGAGACTTGCATAATATTTAAAAGAAAATTGATTACATGGATGATGAAAGGAAAATTAAGTACTTAAATTATTTCAAAAGGAACTGACCAATTCCCCATTGGTTAGCTAAAGAATTGAATTTTTGTGTTTTCTTGCTTAATGTACTTGTTTATATAATATCCTTATTATAAAAATAAATCCGTAATTTTGTATTAGCAAATATTACAAAATATTTAGTGTTTAAGCTTTGCTATTAAAGAAAAAAATATTAATATGACTTTCTGCTCATTTTAACAATTAATTAATAAATTTAAAAAATCTATACAACATAAATATAAAACACGAACAGCCAATAAACACCGTTCTAAAATAACAGCGCTCGACGGGCGACGTCCCGTATAATATGCCAAATTAAATGCAAGTAAGGACGTAGCGAAGTACTGTACCATCCAAGTCACCAGCGGCATCGGTGCTTCACGCGATAAATTCGAACGAGTGAAACATCTTATATTTTTATTCTGTAATCTTTGCCATAGGCCGCTGTGTAAGTGAGATTGTCCGTCTGAAATCGGTGAAATGGAAAGAGACAGACGATCAGGGGTTTCTCTGTCCTCGAGAAAGACAGCCTCAGTCTCCGACTTTCTATCTCTCTCTTAGATACTGATGCGTTTAGAACTGGCTTGTTGCCTCTATCTGTAGCTCCCTCCCCTTATCTATGATCTATAGTATCTCTATGCGTTATGTACGGTTCTCTAGTTGCGTTCTTACGTGTTTTTGTTCCAGTATAACCTGTAACATAACACGTTAGCCATTTGCAACATGATCTTACCGGCGTCAACTTGCAACCTCTCGGTAAGAACGGTAGCCGGTGTCCTCTACGCTTTCACTCAAGAGCGTCAGAAAAAATCATTAGCCTCACGTAGAACTCTTGATAGGTAACGGTATATCCCAGGGTTGGATCTTTGCCTTAATTAGGATTTTTTGGAACCTTCATACAAGGAAGAAGGCTGGTACAGGAATGATAACTTGAGCGCCATTTTTTTTTAATCTTCTTAACAAGTAAAAAGAGTACATTGATGAAGTCAGATCATCGATAAGGCCTCTCGACGTTATTTCATATTAAGACGAAAGCATTTGAACATTCGGCACTATACTTTTATGCAGCTGGAGAGTCAACTCCAAACTTTTAAAACACAAAACTCTTTAGTAATATTCAAGCATAATAATTATGCTATATTAGCGGGCAAGACACGAAGTTTTATCACATTTTTCTTAGTGAGCATTCACAGTTAGTGGAAGACTTTTCTTAACACATCTTCTCCGCTACACGGTTAATAGAAGACTCTTCACACATCTTCTCTGCTGGACAGTTAATAGAAGACTCTTAAGAAATAGTGCCAGAAAAGAAAATTGCCGGTTATAAACAACCCTGATTTGCTGAATTCTAAACTGGAAGCGGGGCAAATAATTAACGGACAAATTCGTTAAAAGTGGTTAAAATGAACACGTGTCCCACATCAAACAGAAAAGCGGCATAGAAAAAACAACAGAAAAGGCCATAAATCTTAGAACAAAGGGTAGGGAGGTGTGCAATTTGAAAACAATTTTGTTTTCATTTTTTAATTTTTTTAGAAACGGCGGAACGTAGAAAGGGGGTTTAAGCGATATTCGTTTTATAGACAAAGGCGTAGAAGAAGGGTTTGAAAAGAAATTACTTGGAAGTTAATGATAGAAGTAGATACAAAAAATAGCGATAGATATTCTATCGTTACAAACCTTAGAGGTTCTACAGAAGAAATTTTACTCACAATGTAAAATTTAGGACAGATTCATTGTTCGATATATTTGTCGAAAGATATAATTCATTTTGAAGCTTCTTTCATGATAGAATTGTATGCGAATAGTACATCTACAAACATCTACATACAAATTTTACGTTTGACTATAGGATTCCCTGGGGAACACCCGGATTAAAATTAATCCCTGAACATACAGCAACCGACAATCCTAGCAATGCTGATAAAACAACACAGTTCGACCCCAAACAAGGGATTAAGAAGAGCATCCACACAGTGTGGAAACACTTGATTTTGGAAATAGAATTCGATAAGACTGAATGGAAGAGAAAAATTTTATATACCGTTGCTTAGACATGTCCGGGTCAGTTATTCATACCATTGGGATTTCAATATAAGCGATACTCTATCTAGTGACAAGAACGGAACTATCTCTTTGTACATTATTTTATAACCTTTACCTAAATTTGTATGATAAATACAATTAACAATACTACGAATGTGACAAAAAAAAACCAAATAAAGCCAAAGGCAACGTCTAAATTACAATCAAACAATGGGAATGTTACGTAAAATATATTTGAAGTTATACACAATGTACGAATAAGTAGTTCAGTTATCGCCGCTCTGGCGCTACGATCTTAAAACGAATCCCCAATAGAAACATAACATTCTATTCCATTCTATTTCAAAACATCTCATTTTATATTCATACATGAAATACTTTATTATAATGTTTCTCTATAACATAATTTACATGACATCTAAAAACCATCATTATAATAAATTCACAGTCCGTGTCACCATGAAAAATAAACACGTAGGCTGGAAGATATTTTGGGAAACCACCACTTGTTGAATGCGATATTTAGTCAGGAATCTGGTGTTAAAAATAAGTTCGAGGTAAAACATTATCTCGCGAAAATAGAACAGTTTCACTTTCCGTCATCAGAGTGGAAACATTTTTTGTTAATTTTTATATTTATTTAGAAAAAAAGCTCGGACAGTTGAAACGTATTTGATCCCTCTTAAAGGAACAATTATCTCTTGAATTTTCTTAAATGAGAAAGTACATCATGCCTTATCTCAAAGTTTACGAATTATGGGTTGAAAAGCTTTAACCGGAAATGGTACATTTGATAGCATTTTTGAATTTCTTGGATCTTCTTTAATTAGAAGAGTATGAGCAATTTCATTTAAAAATATTAAACCGTTGAGGAAATACTTAGGGGGTTCCATACTTTATACTAGCTCTGTATACAAATGAAGAATAATAATTAAAAAAAGTGTTCATGCTAATTGGAAGGAGAAAATTATCTTCGCAGTGTTAATCTCCAATTTATTTCCTAACGAATAAAACCAACTTGTTTGAATCTTTGTGAAAGAAGGGTATGAATAATTACATATTTATTATGTAATACTTTACGTGGATTAAATTTGAATGCATTGCCAGCTGCAATTTTTAAATTACATTTCAGAATAAGCAGATTTTTGTTGATTGATTTTCTGTTCCGTCGTGCGTAGAATTTTTTCATCATAGACAGGGTAGTCCTCAAGTAATTGTACATACAATCTTCACTGCAAAATATTGCGATTTAAACCAACTAGCCCTAATAAAATTTTGATAGTTAGAGAGATACAGGGTGTTAAACATGAAATTTTAATTTTTGTTTTTTATAATAACTTTAACGCTATTTGACGTATATGCACAAAAATTTAAGGATGGGGGATTTTTGATATGAGAAATCATAATTTTGTATCTATTTCGATGTATTTTGTAGAGGGCGTCACATAGGCCACGTATGCGGCATAAATGTACGCAAAGCTTCTTTTTTCCTTTTACATTAGCGCTACTTTTGTAAAAAATTATTGAAGCCACATCATTACCACAAAAAAAGGTATATCTGTTAATATTCCCAAATCTTAACGGTTTTAGAGATAATCACATTTTAGTGATTAACTACATGATTATCATTTAATGAAATTACGTTCGAAAAATGTAGTGTGTACGATAATTATTTTTTTCTACAATCAGATTGAAAAGTAGGGTTTTTCGCTTGCCATTCACAACGAAAAGTTCACGTTTCTTGAGGAGAGTTACTTTACGCTCGCCGAGCGTAAAAAATTGCAAAACGCTTGTTGAACATAACAACCGATACTACAAACACTATGAAAACAGGAATCTGCAAAAACGATCAAGAAAATTGTCAATCTTAACAACGTTATATTTGTAATAAGTTGTAAATATTAATTTTTATCTTGAACTAAGAAATAAATCCTTCACTGTAGTATTGAATCAAAATAATATCAATGTATGAGGTTTAAATTATTTTATAATTTCAATAAAATTAAACATATAAAATATACACCTCCATCTATTTGTTGGAAGCGTAACCTGCAGCGTTGTAAATCCAGTAACTTGTATAAATTGTAGATGTCAGTCAAATTATATAGGAATATTTATTAATTTCGTTCGAAATATCTTCAAATATTAATATTTCAACTAAAATATTCGGACTGCTCTACATTTTGTTTTAATATATCTATTATTTACTACCTTTCTTTAGTTTATTGTAAATGAACACAGGCGAGCGAAAAAGTACGCTCTAGAGCGCAAATAATGTGAATTATGACAGATCGCGGAAAACATCAACTTTGCGGTTAGATTTGAGTGTGCAAAAGTCTACTTTGGTAGTGATCGTAGGAAAAAATTGTATGTGACAGTGGCAGTGACATCATAGAGCAACCTGGCTAGAAAGTGTTTTTGTCATCTGAAAATCTTTTACAATCTAATAAATCGCTGTTTTGTTAAGTTCTTAATGTTTTAAATAATTAATTAGTGTGATTGCGATGTTACCGTATTAATTTTTTTTTGTGTTTTTGTGCTCAATTGTTGTGCAACGTTCTGAATATTTTGCATATACTGGGCGGATGGCCCTGCTAGCTGAGGCCTTTCTAATTGTAGAATAAGAAGGAGTACATTGACAGTATTGACAATAATAATTATACGCTCAAAATTTTATGAAGTATTTGACAGATACTTGAAATAAGAAGTATGAATTTATCAATTTTATTACTTATAATATACAGGGTGATTCATTAAGAATGTCCAATCTCTTAGCAGTAGATTCTAGACCTCAAAATATGATGATTCTGCTCAACTTGCCTTATGAAAATATTGCTAGTTTCCGAGATACGGGGTGTTCAAAGTTTAAATTTAAATTCTGAATTTACGAAAGCGGATCATAAAGTGTATTGAAGTAAATGGTGAGCATTTTGAGCATTTGCTTTGAAGTTTTTCATTTTTGTTACAAATTTCTTATTGTTACATATTTAGGAAATAATAAAAATTTTTATGAAAAAATTAAAATTTATTATGAAAAAATTTAAATTTGTTGAACTTTTTAGAAGCAAATAACTCGATAACTCGATTTTTTGTAGAATTTAACACTTTTTAATATTTTTTTTCATTATTTTAGTTGTAAGTTTAGCCCAAAAAAAGTTTACTTTGATTTAATTAACACAAAACAATTGTAACGAGCGCCATCTATTAGCAATGATAAATTAGAGTGCAAATTATGATGCAAATAATTATGCAAATAATTATCGTACACACAACTACATTTTTCGAACGTAATTTCATTAAATAATAATCATGTACTTAATGTGATTATCTCTAAAACCGTTAAGATTTGGGGCTACTTACAGATATACCTTTTGTTGTTGTAATAATGTGGCTTTCCTTAATTTTTAAGAAAGTAGCGCTAATGTAAAAGGCAAAGAAGTTTTGCGTGCATTTATGCCGCATACGTGGCCTATGTGGCAACCTCTACAAAATACATCTAAGTAGGTACAAAATTATGATTTCTCATATCAAAAAATCCCCAACCTAAAATTTTTGTGCACATAAAAAGTGTTAAAGTTATTGTAAAAAACGAAAATTGAAATTTCAGGTCACCACCATGTATCTCTCTTAATATCAACATTTTATTAGTGCTAGTTGGTTCGAATCGCATTATTTTGAAGTACGTACAAAAAAACTAGTGAATGTAGCAAATAAATCTCGTTACGGAAGTTATATTTTTTTATTAAATTTTATTGGCAGATACAAAAAGATACGTCGACAAACCGTTACGAAGAATAAAAAAATGGTTGAAAATGAATATTCTTTAAAAACATTGTGCTAAATTTGAAAATCGAAAAGCGATTTTCAAGGAGACTTGCGACGACTGGCCTTCAAATTCCATTAAAGTAATTTAGAGCGAATATATTTTAAATGACTGTCGCTGACAGTAAAAACGTTAATCTAAATAGCTGAAACTGAACCTATCAACTGAAAGAATTTAAATAAAACCCAGTTAGTATGTGGGGCGTTATTTTTCTTCCGTTTCCTTGAGCATTAGTTGATTTTCCTGGATTTTTATAGCTCTTGGCAAGCATGTCAACTTTTTGTGTTCGGTCTTGCTTACTATTAAACGAGAGAAACTCAGATTTAATTTATTTACGTAGCAATTTCGATGAGACTATTTTCAGAATACTAGTTACGAACTTTCTTTCTCTTCTAATATTTATTCTCGAAATCCCACATCACTTTTCCCTATCTTCAACGTTTAATAATATATTTAAAATGTCGAGAAACTTCAACAACTGATTTCGAGATTGCTTTCAGACATCTAGTAAATTTATTCGCACGTTCTTTGCAGATTTTTCGGAGTATTCATCTCAAGTTTTTCAATTGATATACTTGATGTACCCTTTTAATAATCCCGCTAAAAGCTCCATACAGAAGAGCAAACACTTCACTTAAACAAAGCAAGAAAAATGTTCTCGCGCTTAGAATAAGAGGTCACTGACCAAAAAAAGTGAATACGCTTAAAACAGTATTTTGAATAATCAACTTATAATATACTGGATGAATTCTGTCAAATCTAAATCCAGAATACTAAATTCTCCCAAAATTTCAGTTGAATATTCATTTGTAGTATTTTCCTGTGCCAAAAAAGTGTTTTTTTAATCTTTAATGACATTATTTGGAGGTGAAAAGTCCTTTTTAACCATCTGACATTTCTCAAAGCATGTAACAGAAAATTGACTCCAAATAAAACATCTATCAAAAAAATATGTTTCTAAGTTTTAATTCCATATCCCCTTTTATCAATATTAAATTCAAAGAAACGTTGAGAGAGTCACATAACATTTTCCTCATCATTACAGTTACAATTTCATAGAAGACGGAAAAGTTCTTGTCCATATTCCATCAGGAAATTGTGTCGAAAGGAAACCTCTTATGGCATTTATTTCCACTCTGTTGTTGTTGGACTTTATTCCCAGCTGGGAAATGACTATAATGTTTCGAAAGAAAAGATGACACAATGTTTTTGTTCCGACATTTTATTGCAAAGCGGAAACATTTTTTAAAACTATTAAAAATTATTATCTTTTTTGTGAAGCTTGATTACCAATACAAGGGGGTGTAGAGGCCAGAAGATCCTTAGAGCGCTTTCAGACGAGAAACTTTGTGGCCGGCTACTAGTGTCTGTAGTGTCTGAAAAGATTTGCGCGGATGAAAATACAAAATTCCTCATCTGTGTCTCTTGTGAATGCGTCTATATTATTGTATTTTCAGCCGCACGATTCTTTTCAGACACTAGTAGCCGGCCACAAAGTGTTTCGTCTGAAAGCGCTCTTATACTCTTAGATATTCAGACAGCACTGAAATCTGTCCATAGATTTAGTCTAGACTAGTCTGGGAATGCCTACATAAACTCGTTACCCAGGCAAACCATAACAGAGAAGCTATGTCGCAAGGGTGAGCAATGAGAACACTTTCAGACGAGACACTTTGTGGCCGGCTACTAGTGTCTGAAATGAATCGCGCGGTTAAAAATACATTAAACACCATGTATCCCTTATCTGTGTCTCGTCTGTGTCTGCGTCTATTTATATTAATGTATTTTTAGCCGCGCGATTCTTTTCAGACACTAAATAGTAGCCGGCCACAAAATGTCTCGTCTGAAAGCGCTCTAAAACTGCATTAACTAATCTTTGAATATTATTTAGACATATATGTGACAAATATACCTGTTAACCTTACATAAATAGTGAACTTATCTGATCTGATCATAGTCAGTGAGTAGAGGAAGTTTAAAAAGCATAGTAGGTACCTACATGATGAGAAATAAAAAATTGCATCAGATAAGTATAGAAGACTTTATCTGACATTGACTATGTGTAACACAGATGCAATATATGGGAAGTGGGTGGAATAATTTGAAGTATATTCCGAAGAGTGCAGGTTGATCTGCAGAATCATTGACTCTACCATGATAGGCTGATTTATACTGGTAACCTTTGAATAGTGTTTGAATAATGTTGATTTTGGAATTGAGAAAGTGTAGTTCAATGTCCATCGGTGCCTATAGCCTGGGAAGTAGTTGTTTCTTCTCAGTTGAACGGTCACTGCTTTTGAAAAATATATTTCAAAACTCTGTAAAGCATTAGAAATATATATTTTTTCCACTATTAGCTGTGAAGTTGACAATTATTGCTTCTTCTAGCCAACTGAAAAGTTGAATTTCTCTATTAGTGGTTAATAATTTTCTATTATTAACCTAGGTCAATAATGGACAAATTCAAATATTTTTAGAATTCAGGGATAGTAGTTCAACAAAAACTTGTGCAGCATAATTTTGTATACCCAGGAGATTGTCTTTAACATATTTGCTGCTTGAAATTACCTATCAAGATAAAATTATTTCAATAAAAATGCCATTAGTTTAAAATTCGCGCTCAACCAAAAATGACTGATGACATAACGAGTACCTTCATAATCGAAAACTGACAGTGTACTTGTCAGTCATACGACGGGGTAAGAGGAGCGGCTATTCGGAGGAAGAAAGGAACAGAATCCGATCGACTCCAATCCTCCCACCACGTCAAATTTAGTAGTTGAGGTGCGCATGCGTCCAAGCAGCCCTTAAACTTCTATTCGAGGTGACTGAATGTAAGCAGATTAGCACAGTTAGTAGGATACTGAGCTTACAACTCAAAGGTCGTAGGTTCGAAACCCGGCTAGGACCTGGTTTTTTTTGTTTTTTTCAAGTTTTTTATTTCTTATTTTCTGATATTTTTATACATAGTAACACTTTGATCAACCGGGTTTGGGCCTGGGTTTCCTTGTTTTTTGTTAGTTTTCTATTTCTTATTTTCTGATATTTTTATTTACAACATCGGATTCTGTTCCTTTGTTCCCCCGAATAGCCGCTCCTGGGGTAAACGCTTCTCGTGGTGCGTTTGTGAATTATTTTTATTCTTTGTCTAAAATTTGGCTAGTAGTGGAAAAAATTGTATATACACCATGGTGTTGAAGACTTTATAAGCCTCGCACCTCATTCTGCTCGGGGCGAAGCCCCTCGCGAAGTTATCTTGGTGCTCGGTCAATAATAGATAATAGTCTTCACCACTTTGGTGAATAATATACTATATTATAACTATATCCATCTAATTATATTTTGATTATTATTTTTGGGTATTGTTAAGTTTAAAATGATTTTAAAATGGTGCTGTATTTCAAATTAACTGGAAAATATTGTTATGACTACTGGTCTTGATATTTTGATACAAACAAACAATATTTCAGTTCGTGAATGGAAACAATCTAGGGTTTCTGTGATTCAAGAGATTAAATCTTTATATGAGTCGTTCCGCACGAAATGAATTCATTTTCCATTTTAACAGCCTGAAAGGAATTATTATAATATTAGCAAGCACTCATTTCACGTTGACAAATTAAGCTTTATTACATTTTTTATACTTATGATCCTTGGTATATAAGCTTTCATTGAAATTCATTTGAAATAACTATTTTTTACCATAAATTTTCAACTGTTGTTGCTGAAATGTCAAATTTCAAATGATTAGAATGTGAGTTGAAGGTCCCTGAAGGTTATCTAGAATGTCAACGTATCGGAGCGTTTTATAAAATACGATTTGTCCCGACCTGAGGCGAAGCTGAGCATTGAGCAACGAAAGGCCTGAGCCAATTAAAGTTTGGCAAGTTTATCTGAAGCTTCGGGGCATCGGTAAGAGGCGAGAAAACATGGCGCATATCTGTCATAAACGTACAAATGGCGTACACGGTACCTATTTTACCGAGTAAAATTAAAAATACAATGGTCCCTGACAATTCCAACGCCACTGGATAATTCAATATCAGTCAATTGACGAAGTGAGAGGGAAGAACATACGTTCGATGAAAATCATCAATTATGTGATTCGGAGGGTGTGGTTATTATGGTTTTCGTACAACGCTGCCAGAGCTTGAAGAATCCCGTAACAAATTTGGAAAAGTGCTCATCTTTTAATATTCATTAATTGAAAAAATAATGTTAATAGAAAAAATCCAATGAAACAAGCACATTAAAGGATTAACGTTTAATTTAATTTAATTTTGTTAATATTGTTAAAATAAAAAGTCCCTTTTCTTATTATTACCACTACATACTTAGCACTTTAGCTTTTTCATAGTTGAACGTGGCAATATCGAATGTTTTCGACTGCATTCCTTTCACGGCCTCAGATAAACTTGCCAAAGTATAATGTAAATCGTATTTATGTAAACTATAATAGTTAGGCATACAGCCCCGCTACACTTTTTATGGATAATGTTGAGTACATAATATAAATATGTGGATGAGTTTTATGGGCAAATATTTGGTATCTAATATACGCGCTGGGGACTGTTGTTTTATAAAATTTCAATGTAAAACTGTAGTAAAGAGTTGAGCTTTCATGTAAACACGATAACGCGAATTGTGACTAACAACTTTCATATTACTAATTAATCATTTTAGAAACTAATAATTACCCTTTATATATTATTCATGAACTAAGTTCTTAGTTTCCTTTGTGAGAGTTTGAAATCCTTGACCACCATCAGAAGTTTTCCAGGCCAGAACTTTTAACAACCAAAAAGAAAATCAAGTGCGGGATACTGATATGATGTTTTTCTGTTTGATTGGTCAGGGTTTGTTACAGAATAGATACGTGGGCTGCTATTTTTGGATTATTTTCATCCTTCAGCTAATGACCAGTTTGCTGCAAGATAGAACCAAGCCTATTCAACTTTGAAGCGTAATTCGATGTCTTTCGTGGCAAATAGCCAGGGAAGTAGTTGGTGGCTCTTAGTGAACAGTCTTTGAGACGTTATAATGGTACTGAACTATTACCTTTGACATCTATTGATAAAACACTTTACTAAAATGACAATTTATTTGCAGAAAATTGTAAATAAAGTAGTTAATTCCATATATTTTCCCTAATTTTTCTTCTAAATGAAAAAAATTAACACTAATGATAAAAAACTGATTAAATATTTGCAGCCGCTAATACTCCTTTACAGACTTTTCATTCACTTTTTAAAACAAACTGAGAATTTCTTAAATAAATTTACATAGCTCGCTCAAGCTTTTGATTATTTTAAAACTTTTAGATAAAACTGCAATTTTCCCAGTGGTAAGTGGTGGAAAGTCTTTGTGGCAAAATATATAATGCAACTTTGTTTGCTTCATTTTCCGAAAGCTTGAAGTTTAGATATTATGTCCTTAAATAATGGAATTAAGTCGTCGAAACAAACTGGCTGCACCTTTCTCTAATGCCGCCGGACTCAAAATGATGCAGTTATCTTGAAAGCGGAAAAGTAAAAAATAAGAGAGTAACCACCTTTACGTCTTTTATTTTTCCATTCATTAGTTGAGGTGTAGCCAGCATATAGCACATTCAATAGCCTTCTTGGTGTGCGTCATCGTTTGTGACGGGTTTTGAATATGTCGTTTATTTTATTTGCTATTTTCATATATAACTAACCATATATTTGATAAATAAAATTATCAGGATCGTAATTAGCCAAATTCGGAAAGGCTTTGAAATTAATAATTACCAGCTTCTTTTTCCAACTGAAAATACTTGAGAATTTTCAAAATGCTGATGATTTTCCGTATATCTGGGCATATTTTTGTATTATTCAAATAAGTATAACAATAAGATTAATATTCACTTTTCATAAATAATAATTGACCATTAACAATAAAGTACAGACCCGACGAGAACTGTCAGTGGGACAGTAAAAAAAGACGTAAGACACAATGCCAAAACCAAAGGTTCTACGTTTTCATCCTATTTTGAACGATGTAATTTCTCCCTACTGATAGGTCGCGCTTTCGCCTTTTCTAAACATTAACTAATCAAATTTTTTAAGTCTAAGATTAGGTTTTTAACGTTTGTAATACATTTAAACGTTTTTTTAAACGTCCCTTCGCCGGTGCCACCTCAGCCTCCTGGGCTTATTGTGGATACTCCTATTGTTCTGACTACAGCCTACTCAGCCAATCCGTTCCCTGTATTAGCTCGTACAGGTTCTTTGCTGGCTGGTTGTAGAAGTCTTCTGGATTCATTTGGGGTCTACCATACAGTTTCTGCCGCCTGTGGTCCAGCGTCTCACAGTTGCATAGTATATGCAGAGCTATTTCGGTATCCTATTTTGCATCTTCTGCATGTAAGGTCTCCGTTATACAGACCTAATTTGTTCAGGTGCTTTTTTGTGGGAAAGTGTCTAAGTAGCCCCGTTATGGTGCGTAGTTTGTTCCTGCTCATTGAGAGTGGTTCTTTCGTTACGGTTTATAATTGTGATATTTTGATTGGGATTAATCACAGATCTGCCTTTTTTCCATTTTCTCCAACGTAATATGTTAGAAGGATATAAACAATCGATGACGCACACCAAGAAGGGTATTATATGAAGTGTAGCACCACCGCATAACTCCTGAGTGGGTTCTTAATGCGATGAAACGGCAGACAAATTAGCAAAGCTGAAACATAAGTACCTATGGGTCGAAGATGTCATGCCGTATTAATGCGAGAGGTGGAAACATTCATTTCCAATAGCAGGAAAAGCCTACAGGCTGAGGTGCCAAGGGCTCGAAGCCTCTGACTGCTGGTGCCGAGCTAAAAAAGCAATCAATCCCATGGAACTTATCATACTGCCGCTCACTCTTCGGACATGTTGACATAAAGCTGTCATTTTACACAATTACTCTTCTTCCCTAACAGGTTTTGAAAAATGGCTCGCGTTCCGGATGTTATTGATTGACGTACAGGTTGTCAATTATCAGCTAATATATCAACTACTATCAAATATATGTTTACAAATGAGCTGCCTATTAATTATTCAACTATTAGTTGATAAAATAGATCTCAACTACCACTTTCATGAAACCTGAACTGAAACTTGTGTGTATAACAGTAGATATATTTAATATCGATCAGCTAACGTATTTATAGAGGCCGCAAGATACCAATTAGTATCTATAATGGATGTGAGAGAATGTGTTTGGGAATTTCTATCCAATTCGGTCGGAAGCTGTGGTTAGTTTGTTACGTAAAGGAGTAATTCCATAACTATTGAAAGTTTCAAAGATATGCATCGAAGTTATTACAGGATGTTAATATGGAATTGCTATTATCATTATAATATGATTAAGCTTCTGCCTTGAGTAATCCGCTAATAGGGTTAGGGACGCGATGAAAAAGTTAAGCTGTGGTTACAATTTAAAAGGATTTCATTGATCAGAAAAGTGAAATTACAGTAATTTTGAATATGTCGCCAAAAACTGTTAAATTACAGGATTCTTTTTTTTCGGCTGTTAGCGAAGTTCACAACCATCTGATTTGTGTTGAGGTACTGACGGGACTCTCAAGGTGGCGCCACCTGTACAAATAGAGGGCGCCAGGGGTCAGTTTTTTATTTTTTTTTATTTTTGGTATAACCTGATTATTTTGAAGTACTTATAGTATTACTACTGATTATTCTCTCTAGAGGTTTTAAAATGAAGTTTTTTTTCTACCCACCTATCTAAACATTTTACGATCTTCTGCAAATATTTTCACGAAATTCAAAATAAATTAGTATTCCGTAGTCACTTTCATTGATAAAATTCTTGATGGTCTTATTTAGCATATCGAATAACTGAGAATTCGGATTATTGAAAATCCTGCTGTGAACCGACGTCTAATTCAAATCCACGAATAACTGTGAATCTTCTCATTCAAATTCAATAATTGCTTTTATAACAAGCTTTTTTATTTCGGAAGTTCTATAATCGCATCAAACGGAAATGTACTTTCAAATCAGAGAAAGTTTGTGGTATCAGGAAAATTTTAAAAAGAAAACTTGGAATTAGTTGAATGAGAAGCTCGCCCTATATTTCCATAGCTGAGACTCGCCATATTTTTTGGGGGAAATTTTATCGGTAGATTTCCTATTGCTCGGATCTATAGACTCAAAATCCACTGAAATACGTAAAATTGTCCGCTGAATCGATTGCTGAAGACTAGAACGTTCTATCTATCATATTAGCCGAGTTATCGGAATCTTTGGTTTTAAAAAGTGGATTTTCGAAAATTTCATTATTCAATTTGGAGGTGAAAAACGATTTAATACAAAAACAGACTGTGGCAGTCAATTTCTTATCCCAAAAAACCCTCTAGACGAATTTTTAGGATTTCTTATGTCAAAAACACTTTTTTTGTTAAAAATTTTTAAGCAAGGTATGGAAATATTTCATATAAACAGGTTTCAACTAACTTTCCTATTGCTTGGATTTATACATTCAAAATCCACTGGAATACGTAAAATTATCCGCTGAATCGATTGCTGAAGACTAGAACGTTCTATCTATCATATTAGCCGAGTTATCAGAATCTTTGGTTTTAAAAAGTGGATTTTTGAAAATTTCATTACTCCATTTGGAGGGGAAAAATGATTTTATACCAAAACAGACTGTGGCAGTCAATTTCTCATCCCAAAACATTCTCTAGACGAATTTTTAGCATTTTTTATGTCGAAAACACTTTTTGTCGAAAATTTTGAAGCAAGGGTTAGGTATGGAAATATTTAATATAAATTGGTTTCCGCTAACTCCCATATTGTTCGGAGTTATCGACTTTAAATTCACTGGAATATGTTAAATTGTCCGCAGAATCGATTGGTGAAGAATAGAGAATAGAGATATCACTCATCTTCGCAAACTTGTATTGATTTATACGAAAAAAGCATTCCTAGCTTATAACTCGAGAATGAATAAAAACATCGTATCCAATTTCGTTATTTTTTGTACCTTGTATGTTTTGCTTGGCACTAAATGAGCCTGCGACCAAAATTGCAAGCTGTAAATTGCTTATTGGATCAGTAGCCAGAGGTAGATTGTGAGAGATACATTTTCCGTTTCTCAAGAAAACCATCGAGGTTTCTAAAAATAGAAAGACTTCTCGTTCCCATGCAATTACTTTTTATGTAGCTAAAGGTTGTTAGATACTTGAGGATTTCGGCGAAGTTCTCAAATGCGTACCCACTTAAGGATTTCACGAGCCTCGTTATTTTTCTATTTTTTAACAGGAATTTCAAATTATTCGTTTCAAGTATTTGGAAACAATACATATTATTGGGTATTACATTTTATATATTTCCATTCTCGTATAAATCACCCAGCTTTACAATATACGCTTTCCAACCTGGGCGAAAACATAATCCCATATCTCATTCTCTAAACGATTATCTTTTGTCTGGAAAATACTAATAACATTTTCCACACATTTTATATTTTATAATGGATGGCTTCTATAATAAATCATATGTAAGAAGCAATGGGAAGTAGCTGAAAAAAAGATTGTTTATTGAATCGAGTGGATTTATTTAGCCGATTGACTTTACTCTTATGATTCATATTAATAGCTTTTAGTTTGTGTGAAATTTTCCGCTGAATCGATTGGTGAAGACTAGAACGTTCTATCTATCATATAAAGGTGGATTTTCGAAACTTTCATGACTCCATTTGGAGGAGAAAAAATGATTTTATACAAAAACAAACTGTGGCAGTCGATTTGTCGTCCAAAAAAATCCGTCCAGACGAATTTTCAACATTTTGAAAACATTTTTTGTCGAAAATTTTGAAGCAAGGGGTAGGTATGGAAATATTTAATATAAATAGGTTTCCGCTAACTTCCTTATTGCTCGGATTTATAGACTCAAAATTCACTGGAATATGTGAAATTATCCGTTGAATCGATTGGTGAAGACAAGAACGTTCTATCTATCATATTAGTCAAGTTATGAGTATCTATAGTTTGGAGAAGTGGATTTTCGAAAATTTCATGACTTCATTTGAAGGAGAAAAAATGATTTTCTCCACGACTAAATAATAACGCACAAATTATTTTTACATATTTAGCTGCATAATGATATAAATTCTTCACACCAGTGAATAATAAAAAGAATTCACTCTCGTTAGCCAATCACATTCTTATATTATCAGAATTCACGCTAAAATGAATTAAAATGAATAAATCAAATCGTCTCTTTAAAACGTCAAATACCTAAGAACGCAAATCGCTTCTGACAGCGCGTCGTTTGATACGTCAAAATAATTATAAAATCATTATTTTACATATTATAAGAGAAAGAAATGGACAACAGTAGCGATAGTGAATGTGTACGCCTCCCGGAATTAATTTCATTTATAAATGTGAGGGTTCTGATTAAAAATATAAGTTACGTATATATATATTTACTCTTTACATTTTTATAAATATGCTCTATAGCCTAGTGGTGGTTGACTATGGCGCGGACGATCGAGGTTCGATCCTCATTGGAAGTTTTATCTTTTTAGTCGTGGAGAAAGTACAGTCTTTTACTTGTGTAGAATGGCTATTATTCACTTGAATAATAGAGATTCTTGGACTGTCTTTGCAGAAGTTGAAGCAGACCTCATTGCGTCAATTATATCCTGATAATGGCCCGAGTCAAATTGCAGATATGGTTTTATGGAGTGACTGCTACCATGCCCTGTTATTTTAATTAATTGCTGTTCTCCAATTTCCGTTTTGGCTAGAGTTGAAACAGCAGTGGCCCTCGCAAAATGATTTGTTATCTTGATCTTGTTGACATCGATTCCAATCACTGATGCCGCTGATTTGAACCAGGAAAATATTGTATTTTGTCCAACCGGGCTGTTCTTGTACCAACCTTTGGAATTGGGGTGGTGCCAGTATGGATTTGGAGTTAAAAATAAACGATTCGTTTTGATGAGTTGGTCTCGCTTGCTTATTAGTTTTTTGAACAGTCTTACTGGGCATAATTCTTCATTGACTGTATTCGGTACAAGCCACTTACTGTCGGCCATTCTTTTTGAACCGCCTTGAGTGGTCTTGGAGAAAACCGGGTTATACTCAATGCGTCCTGTTGGTTTCCCTTAATTGTCAATTTCCTCCAAAAAATATTCTATTGTTGCTGCCGCTCCTTCATTTCCTCTCCAGGCCAATTCATGAGCAGCAATGTGAAAGAACTTTCTTTTCGTCCCAAAGCTCAATAATCTTTATCAATTCGTCTGCTGATAGTGCAGAAGAACTTGCCTTTCTCTTGGTTGGATCTATTTGTAGCTTCCGACGCTTAGCATTTTTTGCAGCTCTTGCGTTGACAAATTCTATGTCAGAGAATTGATTAAATTTGCGATTATACCTTTCGAAAAAATATTCCTGCAAATGCTCAGCTGTAGAATTCCATAGAACTTTGATAACACTCTCCTTGTAGTCTTCGGAGTTCTTTTTTCGCATGTTAAAGGCATAGTCTTCAAGAATGAGCGCCAGTTCTTCCACATGTATATCCGCTCTATCGAAATCATACGCTTTTTCTGTGCAAAAGTTCATAAAGTGCTTCCATACACTTGCCTTCGATTTCCTAGTATTCGCTGGTGTCAACTGCTTAATATTCTGGCGAATATTTTCTTTACTTTCTTGACCGAAGCGAGACATTTTTCTACGTCATGCTGTTTTGACAAATTTCTAGTTTAGAGTTTCACTAAGTTGCTATGGTAACTGAATAATCAAGTTGACAAAACCTGTTTTGCAAGAACTTGATAAAGACGAAAATTGATGTTGGAAACACATTTGGTGTGGAAATTTCTTACCAAATACCACACGAGGTCAAATTATTTCCGGAAATAATTTGACCTCTAGTGGTATTACTAGTGAAAATTTTGAAGCAAGGGGTAGGTATGGAGATATTCAATATAAACTGGTTCCGCTAACTTCCCTATTGATCGGTATTATCGACTCGAAATCCACTGAAATATGTAAACATTTTCGCTGAATCGATTGGTGAAGACTAGAACGTTCTATCTATTATATCAGTCAAGTTATGTCAAGTGGACTTTCGTAAGCCGATTGTCTTCACTTTTGTGATACATATTAATAGCTTCACTTAGTATATAACAAATTAAATAGATAAAACCATGGGGCTGGAGGGAGAATCAAGTTATTGAATATTAATTTTAGTTTGTTACTAGTATTTCTTGTTATAGCTGCAACAAAAATAGTTAATTTGTGAAAATTTCAACTGTCTAACAGACAGACAGGGAAGTCTTAGTAATTGGTTCCGTTTTTCACCCTCTGACTACCCTAACCCTCAAAACTAGCCATACTAAAATAAAATTTCAAAAAAATATCAAATGCAGTACAATAAGTGAAAATATTAAAATACAGATTCGCACAACAGCTGGGAACATGTGATACAAATACCCACTTTGAAAGAAAATCGTTAGACAATTTCCTAACCTCGGACTCCGCAATAATATCCAATAGCATAGACATTTTATTAAACGAGCAGTTTCCAGCTTTGCAAGGTTATATAAAAATATTAAAAGCAATTTTTAGGAATATTCGATAATATAAAACATCCACCAAATTCCAATAAGCCGTTTCCCTTTCAAGTTCAACTAATGCAAAGTGCATAATTTATAGTAAACTTAGAGCTAATGATCATATCACCCTGGGGTGTAATAAAAACAGTAACCGTTATTTAGTGGTTGAGTGGTTGAGTAGCAATTAATATTGATCCGTGGTAACGGTGAGGACTATTACTTGAACAGGAGAAATTAATTACGGAAAAGGAAAACTATTTAGGGTAATTAAGTTTAATATTATATTTCACACGTGAGTGAGTGTTTTATCGAAAATTTTGAAGCAATTGGTGGGTATGGAAATATTTAATATAAACTGGTTTCGCTAACTTCTTTATTGATAAGAATCATTGACTTGAAATAAACTGGAACATGTAAAATTTTCCGCTGAATCGTTTGATGAAGACTAGAATGTTCTATCTATCATATCAGTGGATTTATGAGTATCTTTAGCTTTGAAAAGTGGATTTTTCGAAAATTTCATGATTCCATTTGGAGGGGAAAAAATTATTTCATACAAACACAAACTGTGTCAGTCGACTATTTAGGGTACCAAAGTTTAATTTTATATTTCACACGTCAGGGGTGTTTTTACAGCATGATTATGTTATAAAAAGTCTAGTATTTCAGTTTTTGGAACTTTAGCTCTTTACGTCAGGTTAGGTTTGAGCGACCAGGGGTCGTGACGCAAAAGATCTGACCGTTACGTCTCGTTATGTTACGTTGCTTCGTTATGTGCCTTGCTGGCGTGCGTGTACTCTCACCTGAGTCTCTTTCTCGTTTACGAAGCAGCGATTAATATGCTTCGGCCGGGAATCGAACCCGGGTCGTCCGCGTGGCAGGCGAGCATTCCACCACTGAACCACCGATGCTACATTAAAATTCTATGCAAAGCTGGTATTCGCAGTGCTGGTGATCTACTTGAATTTGTTCGGATCAATTTTTAATATTATTTCCATGATTTTTTTTGCGCGATTGATCTTTTTTGTTTATATACAGCATCGTTTGTCAGGACGGTAGGTTGTGTTTAATGGTTTCTAAGTTTAACACGTCGGTAAGTGATTTACTTACCGTTCAGACGTCGAAAAGTAATAAAAACAATTTCACCAAAATGCAAAATATATTTTAAACTGATCAAGAAGTATAAATGTCACTTTTGACATTTCGTTCATTTCGAAGACATTTAAATTTTTTTATTCGGAATTTATTTCAATACGATCGCGCAAAAAATGGTATAAGCATCTCGAAGGTTAAGGGTAATTACAACGTTTGCATGTAGATTCCTCTCGTAAAATTGGACAAAATAATAAGAGGATTAAGTGGTCTAGCACATTTACTTTTCGAAATACAGGCTGTTCAAATTTTGAAAACTTAAATGTTTTAATTCCATAACTTTGAAATGGATGGATAAATTGATTTGACATTTGGCAGGTTGTTTTTAAATGTAAAAGGACATATTTTGATAGAAATAGTAGTTTGTGCAACTAGTGTGGATATGATGGCCATATCGCACGAGGACGAAGTTTGATCACGACGCCGTAGGCGGAGTGCTCAATCGTTCAAGTGCGATATGGACAATCCACACGAGTCGAACAGCATATTTTTTCTACGACCCACTTAAGAAAAAATCTAAAAAATAAAAATTTTTATAAACTGTAATATAACTTCAAATTATAAATTTACCAATTCAATTTTATGTTTCCACTAATTTTTGTGTGGTAAACGTACAGTTCTTGAATGTCCAATTTGTAGAATGCTTCGGTTTCCCTTTTTAAATGTAGGATGCTGTTATAAGTAGATATTGGACTCCTTCATGAAGGGTACCGTACCATTATCTATAATAATGAATATTCTGCTAAATATTTCAAAACTCCACCTGTTGTCGTTATTATTATCAAGCAGAATAATTATTTGAAAATAAAATAAACAATAAAAAAAAACTTCTTCACGGGGAGTTGAACCCGGGTCTACCGCTTGAGAGTCTGGTTTGCTTACTACTCGACCACCGAGGAATATGCAAATTGTTTATCTATAACGTCAGATGTATTACATAATTTTTGCTCAAAAGGAACTAAAGTTCCTACCGTGTGTCCCGCGACACGTTCTACCTAAAATGGAAGAATGATTAAGAATGTGGTGAAAATAATTTTATACCCATGTAATGATTTTCTTGTACCCAGAAGAGGGGGGGGAAACCTTGGACGTTCAGGTTGTAGCTTTTTATCACGTAAAAGCTTAATGAAACCAAATTTTTAGAAAATTATGTATAATTTTAGCTGTGTGCACATTGGGTTTGTGTTTTCGAACCTCTTGAAATTTCGAGAATCTCGTATCGAGATCGAGATATTGTATTAAAAAAAAACTTCGAGACGATAGTTTGTTAATATCTCGTCTCGTGTAACACTGATTTTATAATACACTTGTTTTATTGGGGATGCAATATGATATATAAATAAAAAAACACATTTTATGAGTTATTACGATTTCTTTATATGACCCAAAACTTGAGATGATTAATTTTATCCTCCTAAAGAGTTTTTAGGGAGGTTTTTATGGATACTAATAAATTAGTTGTAAATAATGACAAAATACGGCCCTTTATACACTTTACGACCCATAATAAAGGTGTAATGATACGAACTAATGAAGTTAATAGCTCCAGATGAATATAAGTTTAATTATTTCACATTCCTAATTCAGCTGAGATCATTATAAATATACTAGATAAACAATTTGAAAAAAAAACAGTTATTCTCCAAATTCGCATAAAAATCTTCTAGCAATGTTTCCAGCTATAGAGACTAAAAGCCCTAATGGGGAAATTGTCTGAATCATGTTTTCTTTTGCCCCCACCGGCTCGTTGGTATTTGTTAAATAAGACGCAATATTTTTCGGATTGTGTGTTATGATCTTCGAATAATTCCACATTATATTCTATTTACCTAAATTGTTTTTTTTTCATGCAATTTGCTATAGATTCACCTCTAATAGCGTCTAATTGGATCCCCCTTTTTGCTCACATATCGGTTCAAACCCAAGTTGTGTGAGAACATTTTCCTTTTCAACAAACCTCTGGAGGTTTTCAGATTATTCTTCAACATGTATTTTATTCTCCCGCAGCGATAGATAGCTAGACGATTTCGGTAGCTTAGCGCCTGGAGCTCGGAAAGACAGCAATAACATTTACATTTCTTTGTAGGTTGAATTTTTCATTTTTATCATAAAAACGGACATTAGATATATTTTCCCACATATCCTTGAGAGAAAGAGCCGGAAAATTGAAAGAAGATCGAAGCTATTAAGAACTCTCTGATATTATGATAAGTTGAATGTTTTCGTATGATAATAAGAGCAATTAATTATCTACTTCAACTTGAGTTTTTACTGTTAGAGTTTTTTCTTTTTATCTTTTAACAGTTTTCTACACCAAAGTTTTGTCTGTAACATATTATTCAATGTTTTTTAGTTATTTTTTTCGGATTGTAGGCATTCAACTGAAAATTTATTCTATTTAGGGTATTAAAATCGCGTTTTCAATCTTAGCATAATTGGAAAAGGGAAATAATAATGGAAAATCAATAGTAGACAAGAGAGGAATCTGCTCAATTCACTAAATACTTGAGTGAAGTATTTAATCTTGAAATGAAAAATGTTAGAAGTATACCATTGAAAGAATAAGAATATAGGTAATTATTTACATATTTTAGATACCATGAAATATGAGTCTTAAGACGAAGATGAAGTTATTAATACAATAAATAAATATTGAAAATGATCTTGGAAAGCTCAAAGACTGGTTCGACAGCAGATTACTCTCAATAAACTTTGACAAAACTGTATATTTACCCTTCAGTAGTCATGAAACGTCTCTGCCAAAAAACAATCTTAATATCCAACATGATTTTTCAATAAAACCTGCGAAAAGAATTAAATACTTGGGTATTTACATTGACAATCACATACGATGGAACCATCATATGGAATATTTAACTACAAAGCCTTGGGAGTATCCTATTTCGATTTAAGCAAGTAATCCAATTTTTGAGCTTTAAGTGTAAAACAATACTGTACCACGGTTTGGTTGAGTCACACCTTAATTATGGCATTATTGGATGGGGAGGGAATTCAAGGAACTATCTAAATGATTCTCAAGAAACCTACAAGATATTCAAGCTCACTACTCTATACTGAAACACAAATATTATATGTTAGACAATTATACATTATTCAGATAGGATGCCATCAATATAAAAATAAATACAAACTTACCACAATCATAGATACGCGACAAGATCGAATAATCAATACTGTATACCAACAGCTCTTAAAACAATAGGTCAAAAAGGTTACTCCTACTTAGCACCTAAATTATTCGGGCAACTACCACAGAGAATTATCGATGAAACTTCTTCTAAACGCTTCAAAACCCAATTAGTAACATTTGTTAAAGAAACAGACAAAACAAAAATACACAAAATGATAGAATGCTGAATCAAAAACAGAAAAGAGTAAACTCATATACGAAATGTATGTCTGAAATACAATCATTTAAAAATGGATTTATATTGTTTTTTAACTGCATTTTTTTTGTTTTTTCAAATTTTGACACACCAGTCTATATTCACCACATATAAGTATGTACAATACTTCTGTGGATGTCTAGATGTTTATTCAATTTTATTTGTATTTAATCACTGTATTTGTTAGATTTATGAATAAACGTTATTATTATTATTATTATAATGAAGTCTATCATCTGATTGATTGTATTTATTATGTATTCCGTTTTCTAATACGCAGATTGTTGTTAAAATTTATAGTTGAATATATAATAGTTTGAATAAATGAGAATATGAATACTACAATGTCAGCTGTAGCAAGCGTCGCCATATTGGCCTTGCGCCTTCCACTTTATCCCTACTCCGCGGCCGGCTGTAACGCGACATGCGATAATCTGACGAAAAATATCGGGGCGATGTTATAAAAGCTTCACTTCAATAAAAAAATCAGTTTTCAACTTTCCGGGTGTGATGTATATTTTGTAGTGTAGAAAAATTATTACAGAAATTTATGGACCTTGGAAGTTGAATTCAGGGACAATATGAAATATTGATAAGCTTGGAAATAAAAAAATAGAAACTGAGAACATAAAGAAGGTCGTAATGTGAAGAGAATACCAGAGTGGACACCAGTAATAAACAGATCAAGAGCTAGATGGATGGACCAAGTAAAATATTGGAGGAAAACGATCCAGGACAGGAAGGATTGGAGGAAAATTATTGAAATAGCAAGGAATCATGACAAGCTTTTAATGTACTGACTCTCCACAAAAATAAAATGGTCTAAGAGCTAAAATATAGGATCCAGGACAGGAAGGAGTGGAGGAAAATTATTGAAATAGCAAGGAAACATGACAAACTTTGAATGCATTGACGTTCCACAAAAAGAAAATGAACTAAGAGCTGAAATATTGGATCCAGTTCAAGAAGGAATGGAGGAAAATTATTGATAGAGTGAAAAAATATGGCAAACTTTAAATTGCATTGACTTTCCATAAAAAGAAAATGGTCTGAGAGCTAAAATATTGGATCCAAGACAAGAAG
>CAJUYG010001063.1:76072-98817 GCA_910591675.1 Galerucella calmariensis
GACAAGAAGGAATGGAGGAAAATTATTGAAATAGTAAAGAAACATGGCAAACATTAAATGCATCGACTCTCCACAAAAAGAAAATGTTCTTGAGCTAAAATATTGGATCCAGGACAGGAAGGAATGGTGGGAAATTATTGAAATAGTGAAAAACATGGAAAACTTTAAATGCATTGACTCTCCATGAAAAGAAAATGGTCCAGAAGCTAAAATATTGGATCCAGGACAGATAGGAATGGAGGAAAATTATTGAAATTGTAAAGAAATATGGCAAACTCGAAATGCATTGAGTATCCACAAAAAGAAAATGTTCTAAGAGCTAAAATATTAGCGGTTACTATTTCGGAATGCTGCATATGTATAATATGTATATATCCAATTAAAAATATTGAAATTCATATGAATGCGATAATTATAACTGGAAAAAAAAAACTAAAAAAACTAACCTAATGAACATTTTTTTTTGTACGAAACGAAAAAAATGTAATTGGCTGTAAAATGTGTAAAAACTGTTCAATTAATGAAATACTGGGTAATAATTAGTATTTAGGTCAAGTGGAGACAGTTTCAAAAAATATATTTACATAATTTGTTATGCAGGCTACAAACATAATCAAAAATTAATTTCGAATACACTTCCACCGTCAAATTGGGATACAATTTTTCCAGAGAGCCAGAGGGTTATTATTCTCGGCTAAAAGGTTTTGGTAACCGATATTATTTTTGATGAAAATAAAATGTTCCTAGCCAATCTTTTGTTTTTACTCGCAGAGAAAAATCCTTTCAGAATATTTCATACACAAATAAAGTTACGTTTTGATTGTTTGCTGCCATGAAGTTTATATACATAATGCTTCAAAAAACGTGCCTCAGTTGCTAGGATAAGTGGAGTTCATAGAAACAAGAGGAGTTGATTAAAAATGTAGTAATTGCGTTTCTATTTAAGAAACAAGGTGTGACAAAAACACTGTTGCCAACATTGTAATGAAATTCAACTTCAACCTTGAATTACTTTGGTAGTAGTTGAAATTATAATCCTCTTTTTTGTAGAGCGTCAAATTTTCTACTTAAGTAATAAAATTCCAAAGCATAGGACAATTTGCTTTCCATGTTCACTAAATGAAAAAATAGAAACTATCAATGCGGGATCTATCGTAAATATTTTGAACTTAAAAATAACTAGATAAGTGACCAGTTTTTTTCATGTTTTGAGGTTTGTATACCTGTGAGCAGGCCCCCCTTAACATAAAAATGAAGAGTTCAAACTTTTACAGTATTTTATTTCCGTTATGTTAAACAAGATTTTCAGTGAATTTAGAGAAAAAATAATAATCGAGGTTCTCGCATATTTTCATACTGGTTTCAATGACCCCAAGCAATACGAAATGTTTGCTAGTTCCATAATTCAGAGGGGACAAAAATGCATACAATGATTCAATGCAAATTAAGAAGCACTAATGAGAAATACAATATTTTAAGGTTTAAATATCAACTAAGTGTCACTTCAATAAACTGTAGTAATCATTAGATCAAATTTGATCGGTTGGTTAAGTCTTAAGGTTAGCCTTGACACAAAAAAACGTAAAGCTTGGTCAAATTAAACGATAAAAACAATTATTATTAAGTGTGGTATCCAAACTATAATTCATTTAATGAAAATGCTACTGCAATGAATATGAATATTGAATTGGATCAAATATTAATTTCAAATGTATATGAATAGTGAGGTATTTTGATTTTCAGGTATTGTATTGTTTCATTTCATAATGTAATGGAGAGTTGCGTTGATGTAATATACAGTGTTAAAAATAAGAAGTATACATAAATTGAGGCTTCCATAAAATGTTTCTGGTTGTTTTTATTACGATTTACTATGAAGTTATGTTTTTTTTTTTCTTAAATGGAACACCCTATATTGTATAGTCATCGGTGCTTGACGAGACGAATTAATCTAAGCGCTTAAAGTAGGAAAAAATCGAATTTAAAGTCTGCATTTCTGCTGAAAGTCTGAGACTGGTAGCTCCTTTAGATCTGTTTCCTAAAGAAATCCCAGGACATTCCTATAACATATTTAGGAAAGTGTTCCTCTCCTATCAAGTAGTCTTCTATAATTCTGAATTTATATGCAATCCACAAGTATGTGTATGAAGGTTTCTGATTCCATTCCACAGAATCTACATACTTCTTTCTCCACTTTTTTGAGCTTTGTAAGGTGCTCTGCTAGACGAGAATGTCCCGTTAGGACTTCTATTAAACTTTTTCTAACGTTAGTTAATACCTAAATCGGATTTGGGAATTCATTTGATCTCAACAAGTTGTAGTCGCCCAGTATCTTGGATTTTCATAGCCCTATTAGATCTTTGCAACGGTCAGAAGACTCTTTTTGCCTTACAGTCCCCCAGAAGGTTGTTTCTCCCCTTTTATTTGCTAGTTCATTCAAGTCTTCAGCTATTATTGGTATCTGCGGGTTCTTCGAGTGACTGTGAGGATCTGTTCGCTACAGTACTGACATCTATTGAGTGTTTGTTGAAAATATTGTTCAATGTCTTTACATAGTTATAACACTCCCATTAAAAATCCTAGCATTTCCAAATTACCTATTACACTGACTCAAGCTATGTTTATTCTGGTAGAAGATATAGATAGGCAAACAATTTTAATTGGAATGTACATAAACGTTATATATAATTCAAGGTCGAATAATTTATAGTTGAAATATGGAAATTAATTGCATAATATCGATGATTATCAAACGTCCCTACATCGTTGATCTTTGTGTACTTGTGCCGTGTGTCAATAACACGATGTAAATGAAACGACGATTTATATGTAAACTCGAATATCTGAGCGAACGTGATTGATTAGGTGTGGAGTGGATAGGTTCAGTTACATCTCTATTTGAAGAGATGTATCAATCCTTAGCAAACTTACGAAGGGTATTAACATTTTTTTTTTCTAAAGGAAAATCAAGAGATTGAAAAGTAAGATTCAAGAAGAGCGGACAGCTGTTGGTACACAGACGGCTCAATAACACCCTCAGGCTCTGGTGCAGGTGTATACGGGCGCAGACCTAGGACAGAAATTTCAACTTTTTTAGGATCCTATGCAAGCGTATTTTAGGCCTAAATTTACTCCAGTGTTTCATGTGTGGAGAGAGATTGGAGCAAGCCAATCTCATACATAGAGCAATAAAAATTTTCTCGGGCAGCCAAGCGACTTTGAAAGCACTTAGCGCTCAAGACTCTCCGCAAAAGGAGAACTCAATAAAATATTGCTGGTCTGGATCCCTGGCAATTCTGGCATGGAAGAAATCGAGAATGCAGACTGTCTTGCAAGGGAGAATGCCGCACGTGTTTGTATCGGACCAGAACCCACAATTGTCATCGCAATATGTTTTGCCAAACCTGCACAGCAAGAAGAGCTTTAGACTTCTGGCATAATTTACCAGGATTGGTTCATTCAAAGACTTTTATACATCCTTCGAAGAATGTCTCCAAACAAATGTTGGACTATAGCAGGAATGCCCTACGTTGTCTAACAGGCCTTTTAACAGGCCACTGTTATCTGAATCATCATATGCTAAAACTTGGACTGTCGGAAGATGATGAAACAGCATTATTTGTGCCTGCCCGCCGCGACTCGAAAAACAGGTTTATATCTGATGTTTGGCAGGGTCTCTCTCTCGCCCTCGGATCTAAAATTTCATTCAGCAAATAAAATAATCGGCTTTCTTAAGAAGCTGAATTTGTTCGGTGAAATCTTAATAGGTGTGAGCCGCAATAGACTCTTGCGAGTTACAGTGGAGTGCTTTATAGACCCATAACCTAAGATTCTAGAAACATTTATAGTTAAAGAAAGAAGCTTCAGTCTGGAAACAACAGTAACTGAGTAGAGCCATCTGGTGGTTAGTTACACGTTATTTAACTAAAAAAAATTTTCTTCAGTTGGATGATCTGTGGATATTAAAGGAAGGAAACTAGTGGGTCGAAATTGAGTTTTACCGGTGCATACATTCAGTCTTTGTGTATATTGTGTGTGGGATTCACGCATCCAACGATAATTACGTGACCAGTAGCTACAAATAGGCTGATTTACGTTTCTATTAATGGCAAAAAAAGTCTCATCGCAAAACATAAAAATCGTTTTGATTTTTCCATCATTATGTCTACACACTTTTCAGACAGAAAAACTTCTTCTTCTCTTCTAGTTCCTTTTGCCCTTTCAGGCGTGGGATGTGGATTTCATGTCCTGTACCCATTTCTTCCATGCCTTTCTGTCTCTTGCAAGGTTTTTCATTTCTGCTATGGTCTTTCCTCTTTCTAAACCCATCTCTTGTATTTGGTCTAACCATTTTCTTCTACGCCTACCCCTTTGTTTTTTGATCGGTTTTCCAATCTCCATTATTTTCTTATTTGACCTATTTGGTTCCATTCTTACCATATGACCATACCAGCTAAGCTGTCTCTTTTTCATTTTACCAGTTACCAATTCCTGTTCAATTCTTCTTAGATGTTTCATTTCTATGGCGTTTATTCTAGTTTAGTCCTTTTTTGACACAGTCCAATTTTCACTTGCATATAATATTGTAGGAACTGTTATCATATTATGAATTATTATTTTCACTTCCAAGTCTTTATCTTTATGTCCAAGAATTGTTTTATTTAGAGAGTAGTATATTTTTGTTGATTTATTTGCTCTGTTTGTTATTTCTGCATCTATTTTTCCATCTCCTGTTACTATACTTCCCAAATATTCAAATGTTATTACTCTTTCCAGCGTCTGGCTTTTGCATTTAATCTCTTTTTTATTTTGATTACCTAGTTGTTTTCCATTTATTATCATCACTTTTGTTTTATTTATGTTCACCCCCATCTTCATGTTCTCTATTTCTTTTGTCCAAATATTCACTAGCTTTTGCATTTTGTTCTTTGTATTTGCTACTAAGACCACATGATCTGCATAAAGTGGACTACTTATTTTTATCGGTTCTAAATATCAGACAGAAAAACAGAGGACCCAAAATTGAGCCTTGTGGTTTTTACGATCTAACTATGCTCTTCAAGTTAGATTTTTCTATTCTATTCTACAGACAATAAGCTAAAAAAAACCATGTATCTGAAACTACCCACATATTGTTTCCAAACCTCTGCAATAAGTACTCACTTCAAATGCACTACCCGTGCTTTTTTCATGAAACTCATTTCATATTTCCTTGTTTATAACGTTATAGTAAGACCTTTAAAGGAGTATAATATAAGCGCTCGTATTGTTCAAGCCAGCATGCAATTGACAGCTTTAATCGTATTATTTAAAGAACAATAGAAATATCATATTACGATTACCTAATTCTATTTTAGCAGTATCTACAAACTACAACGAATCGATAGAACGGAAAGTACCATTAATTACATCGATTTTCCATATGTACATGATATTTAAATTTGATCCGATTATCATAATGTACACGATGGAATTTCACTCTGAATTATAAATTACAAATCACATTAGTAATAAACAAAAATATTATATTATGGCATACAATTTATTAAGCTCGCTTTATAGGAGTTCAGGTGAAAAACGGAAAAGCTGATTTGATGTTTGATGACTGTTTATACAGAGTTAGGCAAAAATCTGGGACCGGACAAATATCGAGTGAAATATAATTTTTTTGGAAAATCTTCCTATACCACAAATTTAACTCTAGCTTGAATTATAATTTGAAAATATTTTGAAATATACAGGGTGTTCCAACAAAGTGTGGTTTATCAAAGTTATATTTTTTCTTATGGAACACCTTATATTTTATTGAATTTTCTGATTGCCCCTAAAAAATATAATACTCCTTCATAATGGCTTCCTATACCTAAATACAGAGGGTTCCGAGTTATGCTGACTTTTTTAAAAATGTGAACATTTCGAAAAAAATTAATCTCATTGATATAACAAATTCTAGCAAATTTTCTCTTTCTCTTTAGATATTTGGACATTCGTTGAATGTATTCCACGATTGAGTACTAAATATCTCTTTATAGGGTGTTCAGAATTTTCAGTTTCATTATTAGACCATTCAGGTTTATTTTAAATGGAACACCCTGTATTTTAATAATTCATTATATTCAATAAAACGTCCTCTTTCGAATGATGTGAGGGTGTTCTATATCTAGGTATTATACTTTTCGTGCAATTTACAATTTTCTTAAACTTTATGCTAAATCGATTTTAAAACATCTACAATTCTCTCTAAATTTCAAACTAATGATCTTGGCATACTTGTTGTAAGAAACAAGATAGATCATGTTTTAAGCCTCCAGGAAATATGGACTTCTGATATACTATACCGAGTGGTTAAAAAGATATAGCCACTCTCACAGAAACATTACAATCCACTTAGACATTCTATGAAATAACAAAAAACAAAAACTTTTATTACCTTTAGTTGTTTGTTGTTAGTTCCGTTTTTATTCATGCTGTTTTTTAATGTTCTAAATGATAATAATTAAACCAATCTTCAACATAACACTCGTATTGCGTGAAACTTTTTTGTTTTTTGTTATTTCATAAAATGTCTTTAAGTGGATAGTGATTTTTCTGAGAGAGTGGCTATGTATTTTTAACCACTCGGTATAGGATAGTCAAACCCTGTATTTTCTGAAGGCTTAAAACATACAAGGCTTACAACCACTATGCCAAGATCATTAGTTTGAAATTTAAAGATAATTGTAGATGTTTTAAAATCGATTTAGCATAAAATTTAAGAAAACTGTGAATTGCACGAAAAGTATAATACCTAGGTATAGGTATACCATTGGAAATATGACATTTTTTTTGAATGTGATGAAATAAGTATTAAAATATAGGGTGCTCAGTTTAAAATAAACCTGATACTGCACATTGAATGATCTAATAATGAAACTGAAAATTCTGAACACCTTGTAAAGAGATATTTTGTACTCAATCGTGGAATACATTCAACGAATGTCCAAATATCTAAATGTGAGAGAAAGCTTGCTAGAATTTGTTATATCAAAGAGTTATTAATTTATTTCGAAATTTTAACATTTTAAAAAAAGTCAGCATAACTTGAAACCCTCTGTATTTAGGTATAGGGAACCATTATGAAGAAGTATTATATTTTCCAGAGACAATCCAAAAATGCAATAAAATATAACTTTGATACGCTAAACTTTATTGGAACACCCTGTATATTTCAAAATATTTCCAAATTATAGTTCAAGTTGAAGTAAAATTTGTGATATAAATAAGGATTTTTCAAAAAATTTATATTTTCTTTATTATTTGTCGGGTCCCGGACTTTTGCCGAACTCTGTATACCGACGTTTATTAGATGATAAATAAAAAGAGTGAAGTGTAGAAAAAGCCTTTCTACAGTCGTATTCGGTAGATGCACAAATGGAGCTCATTACTTTAATAGCATTTGGTTGCCAACAGCTGGAAGTAGCACCAGCTATCAAGATTTCAAACTCGGTATAGCATGATTTGAAAAATTCGAAAGGATGATTGTCCCGTGAAGAGGGCTCAAGCACGGTTGAAAGCTGGTATGATTATGATTATTATAAAAATTGACCTTTCTTATGAGATAAATATTTGTTTACTCACCAGAAGAATATAACAATCATGTAGATTCAATAAGGGAGCCTGCAACAACAAAAAGTTGAAAATTAGATCCACATAGCAAATTCTTCTTGTTCCTATACACATTATGATAATAAAAAAGAAACAATTCCGCCATATTTCTATCACTCTACTACCTACTGGTACCGTTTATTAATTGCGCTTGTAACTTTATTTTTTGCATTATATACAGGGGTTTCGTAGCTTCAGAGTTCATTGAGGTTATGTTTAATTATGTCTTGCAACCATTGACGGATTATACTTTTTGAATGGAGTAGTCTAATCATCATGTCGGAGAGTCAAGCAGGCATTAAATCACTAAGTTTTGTATAAGAGGTTCCAAAATGGTATGGGAATGCCCAGGCAAACTAAATGAACTGGGCGAGGACCTTACTGTTTCAAACAAATCGATTCTTTTTTTTTTCTTTAAATTTAATAAAAATATTGTGCAATTAATTTCCATATTTCAACTATAAATTATTCGACCTTATAATATAACGTATTCCAATTAAAATTGTTTATTTATCTATATATCTTCTACCAGAATAAACATAATTTGAGTTGGTGTATGCTACAATTTTTAATAAGAGTGATACAATTATGTAAAAGCATTGACCAATATTTTCAACGAACACTCAATAGATGTCAGTACTGTAGCGAACAGATCGTCACAGTCACTTGAAGAACCAGCAGATACCAATAGTAGCTGAAGACCTAAATGAACTAGCAAATACAAGGAAAGAAACACCCTTCTGAGGGACTGGAAGGCAAAAAGAGAAGAAGATCTACTAGGGCCAAGACAATCAAAGATACTGGGAAACTACAACTTGTTGAGATCAAATTAATTCCCAAATCCGATTTAGGTAATAACTAACGTTAGAAAATGGTTAATAGAAGTACTAACATGACTTTGTCATCTAGCTGAGCACCTTACAAAGCTCAAAAAAGTGGAGAAAAAAGATTGTAGATTCTGTGGAATGGAATCAGAAACCCCCATACACATTCTTGGGGACTGCATATGAGTTCAGAATTATAGAAGACTACTGAATAGGAGAGGGACACTTACCTAGATATATTTTAGAAATATTCTGGAATTTCTTTGGGAAACAGGTCTAAAGGAGCTACGAGTCTCAGACTTTCAGCAGGAATGCTGAATTTAAATTCTACTTGGAGCGCTCAGATTAATTCGTCTCGTCAAGCACCGATGACTATACAATATGGGGTGCTCCATTTGAGGGAAAATAACATAATTTTATAGTAAATCGTAATAAAAACAACCAGAAACATTTTAATCCCCATTTTATATTCCATATGGAAGCCTCAATAGTTCTTATTTTTAACACTCTGTATTATATTAACGCAACTCTTCATTACATTATGAAATGAAACAATATACGAAACCTGAGAATCAAAATTGAAATTAATATTTGATACAATTCAATATTTATATTCATTGCAGTAGCACATTTATTAAATACATTAGTTTGGATACAACACATAATAATAATAATTGTTTGTATTGATTAATGTGACCAAGCTTTACGTTTTTTTGTGTCAAGACTAACCTTAAGACTTAACGAACCGGTCAAATTTGATCTAATGGCTTCACAGTTTATAACAGTGGCCCTTGGTTGATATTTAAACCTTAAAATATTGCATTTCTGGTTAGTGCCTCATAATTTGGATTGGTGTATTATATGCATTTCTTCCCTTTCTGAATTATGGAACTAGCAAACATTTTATATTGCTTGAAACCAGTATGAAAATAAAGAGTTATCTACAATCAAATCAGGCTTAGAACTACTTTGGTTCTTACCGCTAGATAACGGTACGACCTGCTCCCCCGAAAGATGGTGGCGTCTCAAACCATGAATTAAGCGATCTTGCACCGGCTATTCAGTGATTTTATGATTTCATCCAACCCAGCTGCTTTTAGCTTCTAGGATGAATTAGTGGAGTAGGTCAATTGGGTTCATCACACGTTTCCCTATTACCACCTTCCAATGTTTCAGATCTTGAAAAAAAGTGATTGATTATTCATTTCAAATAAACTAGGGAATACTTCCAGTTAACCGGTGCCAGCCAGACGGTTTCGGTAAGTAAGTGAAGGCACTTTTATGTGCAAAAATTTCATTAATAATAACAGTATTAAGTAAATATCGGAAGTATTGAAAACAATTACTAGTCAATTGAATCAAAACTGATGTCAACAAAAATTCAATTTGCATTTTTATTGAAATTTATCCTATAGTTTATATAAGGTATCAATTTCGAAGGTTACGCTCGATGAAAACAATTTGTTTTGCCCGTCTATCAATTCAGAAAAGCTCAAATTACAAGACCACACTGTTAATTTGATAATAAAAACAGGTGGCTCAGTTGGTCAATTAATAAAATTAAATCTAGAGCGTGACAAAAACAACTGCGGCTTGCTGTGTTAATTATTTATTTGAAGAGATGCAATAGCAAAAAATTAGCTGTATTTTATTTTAAAGCTGCTGCATATCAGTATTTACACTAATAAAATTTTTGAAAATAAAGTAACCTTTATTAAAAACTTCTCACGCCCATGGAGAGTGTGGGCTATAGAAATTTTCACCTAATCAAAATACAATTGCAGTAAAAGGAAAGTCTTCCAATGAACTGTTTCGAATGTATCTGTGAGATCACCCACCATTCCAGGTGCCACTAACCAAGACTAAAGAGCATTGTTATCCTAGGTTCCTGGTTTGTTTTGGATCCATCGGTGAGCCAGATGATGGAATGTAAAAGGGTATGATGTAGATAATATCGGATGAGACGTAAAACCAAGGTCCCGAGTCCATATGCTGGGATCAATAAAGATTCTCACCTCTGGAACATTAGTGGGTTTGGCAAAATTTTCCTGTTAGTGGTATCTGTATCTGTATCTGTAAGAATTTGAAGGGTGGGTGACCCCCACAGCACTTAGGCCACAATTGGCCCATTGCATCCTTCTGAGGTTAAGAGTTCCTTCTGGCTCGTCATCCAGCCCACTTGTTTGAATTAGGCGATAACGTCGCCGAGAGTAAGCTCCCTCATGCTGGCTTGTGTTAGCCTGTACTCGCCGAATACAGAGAACCTAAATTGAGAGAGTGTCGGACATTCACAAAGAATGTGTTCGACAGTCTCATCTTCCTGTTCACATCCCCTACAGAGTGAAGTGTTAAACAGACCCAGTCTGTAGAGGTGTTTCCGTACGTAGCAGTGACCGGTCAGAATACCCGTGGCTGTCCGAAGGTTCTGTCTGTTCATAGTCACGTATTTTTTGGCTACTTTGCTGTCCGGATACTGCAGCAGTTCCTTGGCAAGCCTGCAACCTTCTGCATCGTCCCATCTACCCTTAAACTTATCAAGGAAGTGTTTCTTTCTTAGGTCAATCATAGCCGACGCCGACAGACCAATGAAAGTGCTAGGTCTCAAGAGTTTTTGGGAGGCTGCTTTCCTGGCTAGTGAGTCGGCAATGTGGTTACCTTTCGATTTACTGTGGCCCTTGATCCAGCCTAGAGTGACTTCGTTGTTGCTACAGGCTTCGATCAGCGGCAGGTGACACTCCAGTACTAGGCCTGATGTGATACGTGGTCTGTTCAGGGCTAGTAGTGCTTGTCTACTATCCGTAAGGATTTATTACCTGTGGTGTTTATTTTGGTAATCTCTTTTGCGGCGATGTAGATGGCAGTGAGCTCTGTTTGAGCAACGCTGAGATTACAGCCCATCGCCCATTTGATGTTTAGATTCAGAGATCTGGAGTAAATTCCACATCCTGAGCCCATATTGATTTTAGAGCCATCCGTGAAGATGCGAAGTGCGCCTTCTTCTGATGTGTCTTGTGTGTTATGTTAGTGGTAGAGTTTACAGGTTTATATTCGACAAATAATATACGCCTACTTAAATGAATAAAATAATATGCACCTACACAATTTCATTTCAGTTTTGTTGTTTTTGTCAACAAGTAATCATTACGTGTGTATTTTCGATGACATTTTGTTTACAAATTACGTGTTTTGATATGATTTTAATTATTGGAAAATTGTTTTCGATGGATTTGAAAACAAAAGCTTTTCTACTTTTTGAATATTTAAAATCAACACGCTTTAGGAGAAATACTATTATTTGTCGTTCTAATCAAGCACAAAATGATGGAAACTATAAAAGGCTGAAAGGCCGACAAAATCTACAAAGGGTAGTCTATAAACTTCTTTGGAGACAAAAAAGGAGAGGAATTTTCTTTTAACAATAAGAAATCAAAGTTTACTGTTTTGTTTCATGTTCGAATTGAATATCTGCATTTCCATGGAAATACGCTCGTAACCTGACCGACATTCATTCAACTTCAATTTCATTTCACGACCGAGGCAATCCGAATATTTGATTTCTTTGAGTTGTAAAGGTACCTGCAGCTGTATGTTATATTACCAAAACTCCGATAAACCATACACGAAAAAAAAACCGTTTTACCAAACTGAACGTGAGAACACACATATAGTGCTTTGAATTCTGGACGGACTCTGAAATTCGTAGATATACAAAATGAGTTTCTGAGAGCTGTACAGTACTGTTTTTGAATATTTTCATCTGGTTGTACGTATATGTTATAAATTGGAAGAATTTTCTCCAAAGAATATTGACTGATCGTGAACTTACGTAGTCTGAAAGATCGGTTCTGGATATTTGATGTTTAATATTTAAAATGATAATAAACATCTCATGTTAAACAGTGGGTCAATATATGTAAAGAAATGAACAATCAATATAGCTAGGGTCATTCAAATGATCAGGAAATTCTTTCAGAGGAAGTCAAAACAAAGACCTTGTCAAAATTTGAGCTTTTAATTTAAAGAATTAGAGGTCACGGATCGCAATCGAAGTAACATGGGAAGAAATGTTCTTAAATTTGCAGTTTTATACCTCTTTATCAAACTAACTTATCAGCCTAGTCAAAGTACACAAAATATTCGTAAAGTGCTGCAAAAAATACAAAAAACTCGAGAATTCAAAATTGAGTATTTAGAAGGGTTGTGATTAAGATGAAAAAAACTTTACAATGCTGGGCATGCAATTTTCCGGAAAATCGTTGGGTAAATTTTTGTTTTTTTGTTTCTTCACACTAATTGTTTAAGTAATGAAGTTACAGGAAAATGTTCAAATCAAAAATTATAGCTAATACATTTATTTACAAAATTTGTCTAAACATTTTTTTGTATCTTCATTAGTTTTTAAAATATACGAAATTTCCCTTGTAATATTTTTGAACATCAATTTTCATGCTTTTAATTTCACGATATTAAATAAAAAATGACATTTAGAAAACAAATTTTCATATGGAATGTGTTCTAAATTGCGGTATCTACAAATACATTGAAAACTTTTTTCTAAATGTATTTTCATCGATTTTCCACGTAAACCTAAACTAAAAAGTCGTTTTTCACCAAATTTCTTTAACTAACATTTAATAAATTAAAAAATTAGATTATATAACATAGCGTACTTCAAAGATTATGGTGTAATCTCTATTTTTAATCTAATTTGTTGGAATTGTTGTTGTTAATATGTTATTATTAATGTTGTAATCACGCAGCGGCACGTGCTTTTTCACCTTTAATTTTTGCTCCCTTCTCTTTCTTACCTGAGCTATAGGTGTGTCCATTTGTATCGCGATCTAAATAGGTTCACAAATTTTTACATAATATCATAAACACTATAAAAAGTTATAGAAGGTTTGCTGAAAGACGTCTGATTTAAGTATTTATTGTAAATAATTGTCTATTATTTAAAAAATTTGATATTTATAGAAAAGCTGTATAGTAGTTTCGAAAGAAGACATTTCAAAATGCTCAGTGGTAAAGTTTCATGGAATTATATTAATTTCGACAAAAGATATAATCGAATGAAGTCTAAAAAAAAACAAGTAAAATTAAGCATGCAAAAAACAGATTTTTAAGAAGCATTTTTTCAAAATTGTTAAACATAAACACTTAATTTTGAATTTTAAAGCTTTTTGTATTTTTTGTGAGGTTTTATGTGTACTTTGACTAAGCTATATGGCAAAAATCACCTCAAATTAGAAAATGATACAGCAGAACATGGTGTATTTTTAATAACCGAGTATGATCCATAGATATACTACAGATAGAGGCAACAAGCCATTGTGTGAGTGAGTCTGTCCGTCTTAACTCTAGTGAGAGTGAGAGAGTCAAAGAATCAGAGGTTTTTCTGACGTTGTCTTTGTCTATAGAATGCGCGCCATCGCCATCGCCATCGCCATCGCAATAAACAGTGTCGTAAATCAATTAAGGAGCCCTGTTAAACCCAACAACTTTTACAAAATGTTTTGAATACATTGGAATATTGGACTCTTCAAACTGGATTTTCATTCTCCACTGAAAAAACACACTACATGATTTTCAGTAAAAGTAAATGCGAACTAGATTTAAATTTGTATTTACATAATATTCCTATATCTAATGCAGACAAAACAAATTTCTTGGGTCTTATTTTTGATCAAAAATTAAACTGGGAACCCCACATAACATATTTGCAGAAATCATGTCAACCAAGAATAAATTTAATCAAAGTTTTATCTCATACCACGTGGGGTGCAGATACAGCAATCCTACTTAATTTATATAAGTCACTGATAAGGAGTAAGCTAGACTATGGTGCTATCTGTTATGAAACTGCAAATAAAACCTCTTTGAAAAAACTGGATGTAATTCAATCTACAGCATTACGTTCATCACTAGGTGCCTTTAGAAGTAGTCCAATATCCAGCATTCAAGCCCTGGCATCTGAAGCACCCTTATACCTACGACGCCAACTCCTCTCATTAAATTATGCCGCCCGAATATCTGCAAATCCCCATAACCTATCTTACCCTTCCGTCTTTAAAAACCACGTGAGTTCATTCTATGAGCGTAAATCAATCAAAAAATCACCTTTTCATGAAAGAATTAAACGATTGGGGTTTAATATCAAAGAACTTAATCGTTCATTAACCACCAAACTAGAAACTCCTCCGTGGTTAATTGAGTTACCGTACATAAACACGTCCCTAACAAAGTACCAAAAAACTTCCACCCTTCCATCCATAATTCAGCAATCCTTCAAACATATAATATCCAAATTTCCTAACACCTCTCTTATTTTTACCGATGCCTCGAAAACAGAAACAAGGAACACAGCAGCATATATTTGTGAAAACAACAGATTTGTCATTCGATTACCACAAAATTGCAGTATTTACACAGGAGAGACAGTTGCTATATTAGAAGCTCTTAAATTATGCATAGAAAACGATAGTAGTTCATTTTTAATAATCTCTGATTCTTTAAGCGCACTGTCAAATTTGAAGGAATTGTATCCAACACATCCCATTCAACAACAAATCAGGACAAAACTGTACGAATTGCAACAAAATGGTAAGAATATATCCTTACTATGGGTACCGTCACATATGGCAATATCAGGGAATGAAGAAGTTGACCGCCTAGCTTGTCAATATCCAACTATAAACGCACCTATGCTAGAAAAATATCCACATATGGATCACAAAACCCCAATCAAAACGTTGATAGATCAACAATGGCAGTCTATTTGGCATAAAACAAATGACAAATTAAAAGAAATCAAACCACAAATTACAACAGTTCTCCCTACTTCCTACAAAAGAAGAGACCAAGTTATACTGAATAGACTGCGTATCGGGCACACACACTTAACACACCAACACCTCATGAAAAAAGAACCCGCACCCACCTGTCAAAATTGTCACACAGTGATCACAGTGAAACACATCTTACTGGAATGTCCAATGTATGACACAGCAAGAAAAACTTACAAATTAAGTTCCAACCTAAAAAGTATACTTTCATCAAATGAAAATGAAGTTCTTGGCTATCTAAAAGACATTAAACTAAAATCAAAAATTTAGAAAAACTGCTACTTATAATTATTTATACCTAAAATTGTAAAATTGTTACTATTACTATAAAATTGTATTGTCTCCCCCGCTAATAACTCATAGAAGTTGATGCGGGGTAAATAAATGTTTTTGAAATAAAAAAAATAAAAAAAAGAATGCGCGCCATTGAGAGAGAGAGAGAGAGAGAGAGAGAGAGAGTCAACCAGAACCTTTGACTTTTTATCTCTCTTCCAAGCTGACGGGCTCCGAACTGGTTTATTGCCTCTATGGTAGCATCTCTATGGTATAATCAAAGTTTGACTGAAAATGAAGAATACATTTCCCATTTTACTTAAATGAGAAATGGAAAATTGCGATCCACGACCTCTGAATCTTGAAATTGAATGCTCAAATTTTAACGAGGTGGTTGTTTCGATATCCTCTGGAAGAATATACCTAGGTATTCCCATACCAACTGAAGGACACTGATATACTCGTTTTTTTCAACATATTGCTTTATATGGAACGTCAAATTTCTATATTATATGCGGCTCCTGAGTACTGTGACTGGTATATGCCAAACGAATGATTTTTATTCAATAAATCACATTTATGTAATGTAAAAATATTGGAAAAATAATATCAGGTTAAATAGATGCTCAATTTATTTATGTTTTTAAAACACGAACCGTGTCATACTAGACATGCACACGCTTAATCAGTTTTTCATTTAAATTGTTTTGGACTGAATGTCAAGGATATTTTGATAAAATATAACATTGCTTTTTTTTAATGTCAATTGTGGAATTCCAGCAATCAAAATAACTTTAAAAAAAACGGGCAGGGAAAAAAATTGGATTTGATAAAATAGCAGCATACGTTGTTGTCTATTATAATTATGTTAATCTATATATACAAACAAAGACGGCAAGTCGGATCTTCCGACAGTACAAATTTTAGCGTATGATGATTCAGATGACAGTGGCCTGTTTAAAGGCCTGTTAGACAACGTAGGTCATGCCCAAATGGGTACCGGTAGTCTTTTATTGACGATACCTAATTATGTATACAATAATAAGTTCCTTGGCACCGAGCGAACCCAGTGTCACTTAATTTTGTAATGGTACAACAGATTAACAGTGAGCAGGTCAGCTTACGGTAGGTGCAGTGCTCTCACAAATCACTACAGACTAAAATCTGGAAATTTCATGGTTTTCCGACTCTCCTCTAGTCGGCACAGGATCTTTAATATCAAGATCTAACCACAAATAACATGCGAATATATAATTCACTTCGAAACAGCTGCCCGCAGAACTAATGTTATACATAAAATATAAATCCCAGTTCCTTTAGCAAATATCAGAACTGAAATTCTAAAAAAAAAACATTGTAAATCCTCCAAGACCGGTAGGATTTCCATCTACGCTTTGGCGGATATATTTATAATGATTTATCACATAAATAATGTTCACACATCCGATTCGTCTCTTTGTGAAATAAATGGAGCGTTTCACGTTGAATCAATGCCCGATTAAAATCGTGTTATTATTTTTGTTTGTTTCCAATACATCCTGTTTCAAGTCTTTGTCCAGTGAATTGTAATGAGTGGATTTGTATCTTTTGAATTATGTACCAATAACTAGTAGAAGCATCATCTATGTAAAGCATACCTGGTGAGAATGACTAAACCAATTCGAAATATCTAATAGGCTTCAATCGGAAAAGATCAAAGGCAATGTTAAGCTTCAGCAAAAATCAACTAAGGATTTTTAGTAGCTTCTACACACTATTAACTCAAAAAAATAACCTGTGCAAGCGTCAAACGATTATTTTTTCTGCTATGAAGAAACCATTGCTTTTACAGAAGAAAATTCTTCACCTAGAAAAATTCCAACTTTCTTTGAAGCCCCATAGATCCTATAATCTATGGAAGAAGCACGATTAGGGGATGTCAAACAACGTCTCACTTCATAGATATGTAGAAAACTGCTTGGCTTTGAAAAAATTTCCAGTTGTAGATCTAGTCGTTCCTTTGTGAGTATAATAGTACACACAGATTCAAAAGTTTTGCATCACCTTCTTCGGATGCGAAGGAATTTTTTTGCGCTAACAATTTTTTGTTGGCTTGTTTATCAATGTTTACCATTTCAATATGTTCCATATTTTTTGCAATTTACAGATGTTTACAGTTTTTTTTGTAAGATAACATTTTTAGTGCGAACATTTTAACATTCAAGGCATTCGATTTTTACGATTTTAAGTGCAAACATGAATCGTCAAGTCATAAGTGAGATTGACCGTGCAAGAATAGTGGCTTTTATAGTTGAAGAAGGTCATTCTCAAAGGTTCGTGGCAAACAGAGTTGGTGTTTGGCAAAGTGATGTGTCTCGTATATGGAACCGGTATCTCCAGACCAATTCTCTTCGTGATAGACCTAGAAGCGGTAGAAGGCGTGCTTCTAATCAGCGGCAGAACCGCTATATCCACTTAGCTATCCGAAGAAACCCGACCATGGCAATACCAGCACTCCAAAAAGATATAAGACATGCGTTGGGAGTTCAAGTATCGATCTCGACATCACGAAGACGAATACTTGCAACAAGTTTGAGGTGTCGCCGACCAATAAGAGTGCCCAGACTACAACCTGAGCACAGAGTTCGCCGACTACAGTGGGCTCAAGAACACGCGGCGAAGAATTTTGGAATTCGGTGTTTTTTCCGACGAGACAAGGATTTGTTTGGTACAAGATAGCCATCGAATACGTGTGTGGCGGGATCCAACGAGAGTTGCTCAGCTTGCCCATGCTCGCCCCGTGCCGCCCTTCAGAGGAGGAAGTGCTATGTTTTGGGCTGGTATCATGTTAAATGATTGCACAGAATTAATTCATGTGGAGGGAACGATGACTGGTGATAGGTATCTCAGAGAGACTCTACATCCTCACGTGAGACTATGGCGCGCAGCTGTTGGCAATTCCTTCGTTTTCATGGACGATAACGCCCGACCTCATCGGACCAGAGCTGTAAATGAGTATCTTGAAACTGACGGATCAATCGTTTGATCTGGCCTGCCCTATCTCCTGACATGAATCCCATAAAACATGCTTGGGACATGTTTGCCAGGGCAGTGGCAGCACGCAGAAATCCACCCAGGAGTGTACAAGAGCTTGTTCATGCGGCCCAAGATGAATGGCGAAATATTCCTCAACAGAATATCAATAATTTGGTAAACAGCATGGGCAGGCGACTTCAAGCTTGCATAAATTCTAGAGGTGGAAATACTCTTTATTAAAAGTTCTCATGCAGGTTCTCACTTAACCTTTTCTTTAAAAAGAATCAATTTGTATTTAATTTATTCAATTTCTAAGAATACTTTTTATGTTTAAAGCAAGTTTATTATTGGATAATAAATTTTTTTGACAAATATAGACGTTTTTTTTATTGAAACTAATTATTTGATTAGTCTCTGATCCATTTATTATAATGAACACATTTCTTTTTTCGGAGATTTAGGGTGATGCAAAATTTTTGAATCTATGTGTATATTAAAGTACCTATAAGTGGATATTAAGGTCTTTAAAACACGCGCGATTTTTCGAGCACGACGACGAAGCCGGAGTGCTCGAAATAGAGCAAATGTTAAAAACCAGTTATCCACGAATACTTTACGCTATTTTTTTATTGGTGCACTTTCAAATTATAAATACTGGTCTATAACTACTACAACAATAAGAAATGGAAATCATAGATAACTAAATGTCAAATGGTTGAATTTGTGATGCTTATTTATCGAGAACTGACAGTGTACTTGTCAGTCAGACGACGGAGTAAGCGCTCCTCGTGGTGCGTTTGTGAATTATTTTTAATTTTTGTCTTAAATTTGGCTAGTAGTGAAAAAACATTTATATACACCACGGTGGTGAAGAGATTTATAAGCCCTCGCGAAATAATTTTGTTGCTTGGTCAATAATAATGGTCTTCACCAGCTTGGTGTATAATATGCTATTACTGATGTTACAATTGTCATGAAACACATCTTGTGAAGCAGTAAATACTCTATAATAATTTCATGTTATATTGACTCAATGTCTCAAGTTTTTATTGCACAATTTTCCAGAAAATGCTTCTATCTCCAGTTCGCTAAATACAAGCCATAAAACTTTCCGAATGATCAAACGCGTGAAATGTATTTTATTTGTCTTTAACCTTGTGGTGAAGCTCGAGAACGGAAGTGTTAAATTTTAATCGAATTAGGTATTATCTGCAACTACCAGTGCAACAAATTATTGTGCAAGTTGCCATGTGTTAAAGTAGATTTAAACTGAACAATTTGGAAAAGTTGGTTTAAATTATTCGAATGTTTGAAAAGTTACTGATGCTGTTAGCTCTATAACTGTTTTAACCAATACTTTGTAGAATTTATCCATGATTTCCATGATTAGCAAACCAAGTTCAGTCTACAACTTCCATTGGGTATCTACTTATATTAGAGATACTAGCTTTTTGGTGAATTATTTCAGCATCTGTAAGCACTTTATAGATCTTGACTGTCTGAGTGTTTTTGTTAGATTTTAGTTGGGTTCTTTCATTTTTGTTAAGGTGAATATCTTTATAGCTGAGTACACATGACTAGAAAGTCAAGAAAATATTGTTGTATTCTGTGTAAAAAAATTTTTATTCAAAATTGCAAAGCGCTTTCGGCTGTTAAGCCTTCTTCAGTGCCATACCTGCAAGTAAGCAATAGTCGTTGGAAAATTATTAAAAAAGAAATTAGTGAAGAATTACAAACTCGTCAGATATGATACAAGAAACCTAAACAAATGTCTACAACACATTAACGTCACAATGTTAAAATTACATCAAATTTAAAATAAAAAAAAATTTTTTTCTTAAATTATTTTTTTTTAAATTATCCCCTGATTGGGGTTAAGCTGTCTTCATATTTTTTTGAACGTTTTTAATTCTAATTATATTCTTCAGCTATACTACACGAACACGTGTTAGTAGACCGGAACACGAAGTGACACTACTTCAATTTAAAACCAACAAATGCAAATGACAATTCAAGTGGACACAGAACTCAAGCTAAGCAACATGAGCATAAAAAATAAATTTATTGGAAAAAAATGTGATCTGGTAATGTCCCAAAACAAATATGTGAATTTCCTAAATAAATTATAAATAAATTTGATATATTAAGGTCTAATGAGAACCTATCAAATCATAAGATGCCGAAAAAGATTAAGGGTCTAATGAGAACCCATTGCTAAATCTAATTCAAAATAGAAAACTCACAAATAGGTCAAGAGAGATTCCAAAAGCAAATAAATTAATTTGAAAATTATAAATATTTGTGTAAATCAATGAAAGTAATTGTGTGAGCATAATTCCAAATAACACATTTTAATAAATAAAAATTGTAATCTGGTGGCTACCAGATTACAAAACCAAAAATCACTCATCTAAACAATGAAAACATATTTGATTTTAAAGTCTAATGAGAACATATTATTCAAATCTGATTCCAAAAACAAAAAAGATTATGGGTCTAATGAGAACCCGTTCACAAATCTAATTAAAATAGACAACCAATCAATAGTCAGAAGAAACTCCAAACACAATAACCATTCAAAGAATGAAGTATGTAAAATCAAATTCCAGCAATTATTAATAACAAAAATCCATTTAAATATAAAGTAAACTATTAGTCGAATTATGTATCTAATGATATCCCAAAATCAATGTAAGTCATTTTCATTGATAAAAATCTGATTTAGAATCTAATGAGAACCAATTAATCATATCATCTACAAGCCAGAAAAAGATTAAGGGTCTAATGAGAACCCATTACCAAATCTAATTCAAACAAACAACCCAACAAGAGTCCAGAAATATCCAAAAAACCAAATACCTTTATGAAGACAGTTTAACCCCAATCAGGGGATAATTTTAAAAGAATTTAAATTTGATGTAATTTTATCATTGTGACGTTGATGTGTTGTAGACATTTGTTTAGATTTCTTGTATCATATCTGACGAGTAAGTAATTCTTTACTAATTCCTTTTTTAATAATTATTGCTTACTTGCAGGTATGGCACTGAAGATGGCTTAACAGCCGAAAGCGCTTTGTAATTTTAAATAAAAATTTTTTTACACAGAATACAACAATGTTTTCTTGACTTTCTTTCATTTTTAGCCCAATTAATGATCCCATCAGATTCACTGATCCTCCCTTGTTCTCAAGCCAATTTTGGCGATCATTAATAGAATACATACAATCATTTCATTGTTAAATATGGTGTAATATGGGAAAAGCATAAACAAATTACAATTATATTATTATTATCAACGAAAATCAACGGAAGTGATTCTATTTAACTAAATAATGTGTAGCTAGTATTTGAGCCGAATGAAGTCAAATTTGGTTACCAATGTATATAGGTATGTATGTATTTTGGAGTGACATTCACTGAGACCTAAAAGATCTATTGCGCCCCTTACTTCTACTCAGTTTCTGAGGAGAGTCTCGGAAACGAATAGTTTCTCTAGTCCTATTTCCCGGAAGAGTCTTAGGATGTCTGGAGGCTTCGACTTTGGTGAATGTTCCTCTTCTATCCAGTAATCTTCCAGGTGCTGTGCTATAGGATTCTGGAGTGCTGTGCGGTTGGAAAGTATGTGGATGGAGGTTTCTTCTTCCATGCTTAAATTTTCTCCACTACTTTGAGCATTCTCAGGTGCCCATTCAGACGACAATGCCCCTTTTGAAACTCTTAGCGCAGTTTTACTTCGACTAATGCATTCATTTGATCTCAACAGGTTGTAGTCACCCAGAAGAGTCTTCGATTGTATAAGCCCTACTAGTTCTTTCAAATAGTCAGATCTTCCCTTTTTCCCGGCTTTACCTATTTCTTCCAATATTACATTGGGGCTGATTCCGCAAAAGAGTTCAGGCCCCCAGAAATGTATTTTAGTCCTCCTTTTTGCTAGTTCATCTGCTATTTCATTTACTTATATTCCAGTTTTTCCTGGAATCCTTAGTAAGTCACCTGTTCTCGCCTAGTTCATCGAGTTTGTCTAGGCATTCCCACACCATTTTGGAACTGATTACACAAGAGCTCAGTGGTTTAATGACTGCTTGACTATCCGATATTATGGTGATTCTTTGTCTTCTGGTATCCTTTATCAATATTGAACTGGG
>CAJUYG010001064.1:0-69173 GCA_910591675.1 Galerucella calmariensis
AAAAATGTATAGAACATTTTTTGCTTAGAATCATTTTTTCAATCGATTCCTGTGGTTAAAATGTAATAAAAAATTTTCATCCCCGAGATGGGGTGGCAACCACCCCCAAGGCTTTAGCGCCCTTCGGTTCGATATAGATTTTGATCCTTGGGCTATCACCTACCTTCTGTTAAAATTTCAAGTCAATCCATGCTGGACGAAAAAATTGCCAGGTGAAATGCTTCATTCCCTGTACTACTATAGGATACCCCATCCGTAGACACTCTCTATAATAAACAATACAACAAAACAAATAAGTATTAAATTGTTGTAGCACTTTTTTTAGTTTTTAGTTAACTATGTTTATTTTCAAGTCATTCAATCACTATTTGAATTTGATTGTTCCAAAAATATTTTTAATTTTGTTTAGTGTAGGACAATCTTTTAAAACAGAAGCTTGTAACTGGTACTACAAAATGTACCCACCTCCGGACATAAAACATCGCTCGAAAAAAAATTGAAATTTATTTTCAATTACAACTTTCTGTCATTAAGACAGTCCAAATTTTCGTTAGATATAATATATCAAGAATAATATGAATCAAATTTTATGTTGAATTATGGATAAAATAGCAACGGAAAACCTTTTCCTATTGGAATTTCTCGTAGATAACGTTACTTTGGATCCGTCGTGCGATTGTGATGATGATGGCGAAGGAGAAAAATGTGTATCATTTCAATTTTTAGATAATGCTCCACTAGACGTATGCGAAGCTGATTTCCAACCACAAAGGTGAGCATTATTATTAGATAGGTACTTATAATTAGAAATACCTACCTACTACAATTATTTCATTACTTAGGAATTACAAATCAAATTGCCCGAAAGATACTAATATAAAAAGCGGCAAATCTTGCTTGTTTTCTCTATCACCCGAACAAGCGGAAGATGCAATCAATAAATTAGATATATACGTGTCGATTTACAAAAAAATGCCCCCTGGAAGTTGGATGCCAGCAAACGTAGAAATTGGCAGTGCTCTTATTTCTATTGCAAATCTTTTTGAAGAACTTATTAATTGTATAACAACATCTCCAGGGGAAGAAGGTAAGTTTATATTTTAGACAACATAATATGGTAGAAGATGGTACCTAATCAAATCAAGATGGGGAATGAAATGCTTTAATATTTGTGTTTATATTTCAAGGTAGCGCTCCTACAGCAAAAACGTTAAAAGACGAGTTCGATATAAGTGCTCCTAGTGGAGAAGTATGTGGAAAAATTGGAGTTTATATAAGGTTGTCATGTTTTGGAAAACTAATAGTTACACAATTCCAAATGAATTTGCAGGACAAATCTGTACTTTTCAAAGATAAAGAAGGAAAATCTTTATACCGATACAAAAAAGCAGGAAAAGGTAAAAGTAAATCAAAGTTTAATAACTAATTCATCTGAGAAATAATTAGATTGGGTACTTACATTTTAATATTCATCGTTAAAGATGGTAGTGGAGAATCTTAGGTTAGAACACTTTCACTACATGTTTTTATGGCTGCAAGTCGTTCGGAATGTATTGATTTCTCAAATATAGATCAAATTATCCGCTCAAAGATGCTTGTTGATCACGCTTCTCTTATTTTCATATATTATTATAACGCTGGAACACATCAAATAACCTAAGTGGGAGGGGCATTCTAGAAATGCCGGCTAATTATTAGGTAGGTATCTAGGTGATGAACGCCGTTCAATCTAAATCGAATACACCGAATTATATACCAAATTATTATAATTATATTAGTAAAATAAGATATTCGAAAAAGACATACCATTTTATATTTGAAATACCGGTACGGAGTTCAATTTCAACTGTAAATATGAACCATTTTGGATTTTTAACCAGTTTAGTAATTCCACCACCAGGGACCACAGAGTACACCATCTAAGTTAGATGTGGCGACGCGTCGAATTTACACTGGGGGAAATTGGGGCAAGTTAAAATATATAAATTTTTAATAAATCTTAACTTGCCTGTTTCATTTTTATACTAAGTACAGTAAAATCTCTTTATTCGCGGGGTATACGTTCCATAAATATGCCGCGAATACAGAAACCGTGAATACGGAATGGCAATTTATATGGGATTATAGGGGATACGTTCCTAGGTGACAAAATAAAAAAACAAATATATAAAAAAATTATTTAAGTAATTAAGTTTTTGAACATTTTAATTAATTATCTTAAGGCTTAGGCAATGGTTTGAAGAATTTTGTAATTTTTTCTTGCTTGGCAGTTTTCAAAAGCTCCTTCAATTCAGACTGATACACAGCAGTCGCATTAGCAATTTGCCTTTTAAAAATTAGACTTCGTTCCATAGACGGATCAATGTTCATAAAAAAATCGCAAAGCTCATTTGCCATTTTTAAACCTTCACCAAGATTTTTCAAATTAAATGTCACGTTGATTTTATCCTGTTTTTTACATTCTTAAAAACACTGACCAGCGCGAAGGTGGCTTTTGTCAAAGGCCTCGGCGATATCATTGAATAATATACTTTAGGCAGTTGTAATAAGATCTATTTTACTTTTTTATTAGTTCATTTGACAAGGATATTGGGTTGGATACCTATTGGAATAATTTTATTATTATGTATGTACCTACCTACTTATTAGATCCGCGAATAAAGAAATTTTTAGTCGCGAATATAGGAATTGGGTCGCATTTTTTTTATCCGCGAATAGTGAAAACGCGAATAAAGGAAGCGCGAATAAGGAGCTTTTATGTACTTGTATAAAGCTTATATATACCTAAAGTTAATGTCACTTTTAGGTAATACATGTCAATTTCTTCCGAATTATAGGCGCAGTATAATGTTTCGAGTAATACCTAAGCCCCAAATGCTAAATAGTGTTTAGACAGTATCTACACCATACGAAAGAAAATACATATGTAAAAAAATGTTCAATTTGCAGGTTCCAAAAGCAATGGATGTACCCCAAGATCAATTATTTCCAATAATAAACGGTATAATGATTCGTGTCCCACTACCCCATGTGGCGGTGACGGCAGAGGTTCACAAAGGATAAGTTTCAACAATCAGCAAGCAACTGGAAGTTTCCCAAATGCTCCACCCACTTCTCCGATGAATCCTTTTGAAAATTCCACAAATAAATCGTGCGTAGAAACGTGTCCATTTAAACCGTGCTTGATAGAACAAAATATGGGAGCGCAGAGTAAGTATAATTTAATAATAAAAAATTTAAATTAATTACTCACTCACTTCCAGGAAACGGAGGAAACGGTGCAATGGGCTTCAACGGTGCAATGGGCTTCAACGGCGGTGGGCAATTTAACAATTACAACGGTGGGGGAGTGGGGTGTAATTCTGGACAAAACGCTCCAATGGGTTATGGTAATATGGGAATGGGTAGAGAAGCTCCATGTATAGAATGCGGCAACATACCCAACGCTGCTTGTTTACCACCTGTACAATACGGTGGCGGTTATGGAAATGGGATGAGTCCAGTAAGTCCTAGCTCCGGACAACCGTGTTCAGAATGTTTTCCATGTCCGTATGCAGAGGATGCGTGTACATGTTCCAAAAATGATCCAGAAGGTATATATACCCATACGGTTTATGTCGTTTATTTTATTTTTCAATGATCTTTTACACTAGGTAATTACCAAGAAATCGGTGCTTCGATGGGGGGCAATTCTTTGACAATAAGAGTGCATAAAGATAATAAGATAGAGCCAGTGGATGACGATACGTCGGGAAGTTGTGTCTGTAAAAATGCAAAGAATAATATGAATCTCAATATACAACCGGGTATACAACAAGCCGGCAAGGACCTACCGTTCGCTTTTAGAATGGGTTAGTATACAGTGATGGGCAAATGTGTGGAACCAAGTAAATATCTCTGGAATTATTAGAAATATCAAAATGAAATTTGGAAGGTGGATACTACAGTAGATTGCCTAATGTCGATTTTAAAATTTGCAATCGAACACCCTGTATATCATTTTAGTTTCTGATGAAACATTTTATTACGAATACAAAAATATCGGGTTCGATATTTTTTATTTCAATACCTACCGAGATATTAACAGAAAAGTATGTATGTATGTATGTGTGTTTTTTGGGGTGACATTCACTGAGACCTAAAAGATCTATTGTGCCCCCTTACTTCTACTCAGTTTCTGTGGAGAGTCTCAGAAACTAGTAGTTCCTTTAGTCCCATTTCCCGGAGGAATTTTAGGATGTCTGCAGGCTTCAACTTAGGTAGTTCCTCTTCTATCCAGTAATCTCCCAGGTGCTGTGATCTACGATTCTGAAGTGCTGTGCAGTTGGAAAGTATGTGGATGGAGGTTTCTTCTTTCATTCCACAAAATCTGCATTCTTCTTCCGCCACTATTTTGAGCTTTTTCAGGTCGCCCATTGAGGCGACAATGTCCCGTTAGGATCCCTGTTAAAACTCTTAGCGCAGTTTTACTTTGACTTATCATTCTTTTGATCTCAACAGGTTGTAGTCACCCAGAAGAGTCTTTGATTGTATAAGCCCTACTAGATCTTTCCAATGGTCAGATCTTCTCTTTTTCTCGGCTTCACTTATTTCTTCCAATATTACATTGGGGCTGATTCCGCAAAAGGATTCAGGCCCCCAGAAAGGTATTTCAGTCCCCCTCTTTGCTAGTTCATCTGCTATTTCATTTCCTTCTATTCCAGTGTGTACTGGAATCCATAGTAAGGTGACTATGTTGTTCTCGCCTAGTTCATTGAGTTTGTCTAGGCATTCCCACACCATTTTGGAACCGATTACACAAGAGCTCAGTGCCTTAATGGCTGCTTGACTATTCGACATTATGATAATCCTTTGTCTTCTGTATCCTTTATCAATATTGAACTGGGCGCACTTTCTTATGGCGTGGATTTCCGCTTGAAAGATACTTGGGGTTTTTCCCAAGCTTTCAGAGTATTTGGTTCCTGGCCCGAACACTCCTATCCCAGTTCCTTCTATTCCTTTTGAGCCGTCTGCGTACCACCGAATGGCATTCTTTCCAAGTCTGGTAATGGTATTTGTTGCTTGTTGCTCATTTCCGTAACGAATTTCTTTGAAAAGTTATATTTTTTCATCATACCGTCTTGTGGCATGTCCCAGAGGTTGTCTGATTTCTAAGAAGTGAGGAGGTGGTTTTTTTTAATGATTCCCTCTCTACTTAGTCTGTATCTTGTTCTCTCCGCAACATTTTCCACCACCATATGTAAAGGGTTGAGGTTGAGAATCACTTCTATGGCTGCCGTTGGGCATGTTCTCATTGCTCCTGTAATGCATATACAGGCTAGTCTTTGAATTTTGGAGAGGTTTTCTCTCGTCGTCAATAGGCTAGTTCTACTACTCCACGCAATGGCTCCATAAGTGATGATTGGTTTCACTATGGCAATGTACATTCAGCTTAGGATTATTGGGTTACAGCCCCAGTTTCTTCCTGCCAGATTTCTGCACACCATTATAGCCATTTTTGCCTTGTATGTAATCTCCTTTTCGTGTTTGTTCCACAGGAGTTTACCGTCTAGAGTTAAACCTAGATACTTGACTTCTTGTCTCCATTCAATCTCGTTCCCATCAAGTTTTATGGTTTTGAGGTTGAGTTTTCTTTTCTTAGTGAAGGCTATCAGGATGGTTTTAGTGGGGTTGATGCTAAGTCCCACTTGCCTACACCAGCTATTTGTATAGTTCAGACCCTTTTGTACAATATCGCAAAGGGTGTTTTCGAATTTCCCCCTGGCTGTTATGACAATATCGTCGGCATATCCTTGGCAGGATATTCCGAGATCCGTCAAACCACACAGGAGTTCGTCAACCGTCAGACTCTACATTAATGGGGATGCTACTTCTCCCTGTGGTCATCCTCTGGTAGTGCAGATGGAGACAATGTCTTTGCTCGTCCTCGTCTCTGCTATTCTTGTGGTGAGCAGTTCCGACATCTATTTGGATGTTGTGCTGTCTACACCTCTTCTGTTCAATGCTCTTCTGACTGCCTCATGTGGAGTATTGTCAAAAGCTCCTTCTATGTCCAAAAATGCACATACTACAGTTTCTTGGTTGTCTAGACTCTAGAGCACCTCGGATATCCTGCGTCAGTTGTACCAGTGGAGTCTCCGTAGATCTGCCTGCCCGGTAAGCATGCTGACATGGGTGGAGAGGTAGTCTCTCTAGGATTTCCGTTCTAATATGGTTATCAATAACATTTTCCATCGTTTTGAGTACAAACGATGTTAGACTAATTGGTCTAAAGGAAAAGTAACTAAGGAAAGGAAAAATTTGATGGTAGCTAGTAGTCCATGAAATTCATTGTAGAAATGACAGTAGTTGTAGATTCTAATACATTAATTTTAGTTTAGTTAAGTTTCAATGTTTTCAAAATCACTTAGTTTCAGTTAATAATTATGATTATTTCTTTGATATTAGATTTTTCCTTTCCTTAGGTACTTTTCCATTAATATCTCGGTAGGTAGATATTTTTGTATTCGTAATAAAATGTTTCATCAGAAACTAAAATAATTCACAGAGTGTTCCATTGCAAATTTTAAAATCGACATTACTCAAGTTCAAAATGGTTAAAAAATATGAAAACAAATAGGCAATCCACTGTAATATCCAACTTCCAAATTTCATTTTGATATCTCTAATAATTCCAGAGATATTTACTTGGTTCCATACATTTAACCCATCACTGTATATTTGTAAATATTAGACGATGATCGAATGTCAATAAACGTCAAAACAAACTGGGGAATTTTACCAGTTGATCTGACAACGTCTTGAAGTTTTGCCAAACCGTTAGCTGTAAATTGCCCTGGCTGTTGATGATAAATTGTATTTATGGTTGGTAAATTAATATTTATTCTGATAAGCAGGAAACTAACTAAAAATTCCATCATCGTCTTTTTATCGTAAAAATCCTTTAGTATGAATTTGACGGTTTAGAAGTATTTGAATAAAATTTATTTTTGTAGGTCAACAGGGACAAGGTCAAGGAGGTGGTGTGGTGGTAAATCCTCCGACGTGCTCGGCTCCTAATGGGGCTAAGGTGACGGAATTTTCCGATCCAAATAAAGAATTGTTTGTATTGAGAATTGGAAAAAAATCCGAAGGTGTGGATAAAAAGCAAAATTTGGAATTGGAACTCTGTACACCAAAAGGTCCCGAACTAAAGCCTATTCCGCAAAAGAAATCAACCGATACGCAGTACGATCCGGCTGATGCCGGACCGGAAAAGAAGGGTAAAGGCAAAGGTGATAAGGGAAAAGGAAAGAAAAAGAAGAAATAAACGTGTAGGAATTTTGTGACGTTGAAGATAATAAATTATTTTGAGCAAAAAATTTTTTTTCAATTTTAAATGTTTTATTAAGAAATTTAGAAGTCGTTCTATGACTGATTAACACGTTTTTACAATTCAAAAGTGTGGAGTACACATTTTTATTGCATGTATCATCACACCAGTTGGTTAACAGTCGACACACCCCTTTCTAGCCCATTATATATTTTTTTGGTTTTCGGGATCTACAGATTGCGAAAAGTCTATTAAAGTCATACCATTTACACAAGTACGACAAGGAAAATACGAGAAAAACTACTTGAAAGAGAGAGAAGAATAATTGTGAGCACATCGAAATATGGTTGGTATATATTATATAAATAAAACATAGTTTAAATCATACTTACGATAATGCTTTAACTCCTCTTATTTCCTCTGCATTAAAGCAGTTGTTTGACTTCATAAATTCAAGCAGCATAAATGAGTCTACTTTGGGCAAGTTATCAGTTTGTGCTTTTACAAAACCTTCGCTAGCCATATCTTTACTCACAAAATATGAAAAAATCGTCACTGAACACTGAACTAGTAAATAAAATATATTCTTCCAAAAGTTTTAAAATATCCTCGGAAATATCGAATATTTATGTCCACTTTCCACTTTACGTTGACTTTTAGAAATAAAAAAAAGCACACACAAACACGTAATGGTCTCAAACAAACAGATAAATAATATTTTCACGTCGATGAAGCAATTAATAATTGATTAAAATACAATAGAAACTAACAACTACCCATAACCTAATGCAATACCGGCCATATTGACATAAGTAAACACAAGAGATATGACATCACATGTATCATCGGTAGCGTTCGGAAATCCTCAGGTAGTGGTCGGAAAGTGCATTGAAATTTGAATTTTATTTTAAAATTTGAGAGTAATGCTTTCATATCAGATTGGTAGCTGGAACTGAAAACACGCCCAATGCTGACTGACTCTCTTTCGTATGGCTGGAATAGACTTTTCGCGATCTGTATATAATCCGTTTTTATAGAATTTCAATAACAGTGTAATACGTCGAAAAATAAGTGAACTGGGCTCTGCTGTGATATGATCCTTTTTTGACGGAAAAAATATATTTAAATCTTATTACAATTTTACTTATTTTTTATTTAATTACAATATCAGATTCTAAAATATTATGCTAGTGTTAGAAATTGATTTTTTCCCTAAAAATCTAATTATTTATTTATTGGTGTATAATATTCTACGGAAAAGAAATTTAAATAGAAACTACGTATTTATAAAAAAAAATTTGTTTCGATAGTTATTTACAAAAATCACAACATTCATTAGAATCTTAATAATTCAATTTACACGGTGATGTACGTAAAAAAGATTTGTTGTCATGTATAGAGTGCCTCACCAGAAGTTTTGTATAACTTGAAATATTATAGTGGAGGATGAATGGTAAAAAAATTTCTATATCATATAAAAATCTTTTTTTTTAATACACCATGAATTTAAATAAAAGAAAATAAGCGAAAAATTATCTATCATTTCAAATTAAAATCTTGAATAAAATTATAACTAGAAATCTAAATATTTAAGTAGAGTGGGGTAAGTGTGAACATACCATTCAAAATTATTGCGGTTGGTAGAAAAGTGGCGCCATCGCGCTTAGAGAAGAATAAACTCATGACACTTTCCCCACCTTACCCTATGTGAATATGTAGTCATTTTGAGCTGAGTTCGGAATGGTAAAAAGTGTCAATAGTTATGTCAGATGTCAGTGGAAAAAGTAATTAGAAGAATAGAGATACAACTAACTAGAAATGATACAAAAATCTAATCGAAGATGGACATACACAATTAAACGAAAATCAACAAAACTAAATATAACTGACATTTGACATAACTAGTGACAGAATAACAGAAATGAAATGGTGACTTGCCAAAAGTTCCTAGAATTATTGGACACAGATATGTTGAGTATTCTGCTAAAAATTCATTTTAAATTTCAAGATATACGCTTCGGGGTTGTATTCATCATTTTAATAAAGCAATATTTTAGATGTTCGCAATGATAAACTAACTAACTGTCATTCTTGTCAGAAAAAAAAAACACTTTTTGTTGACCACACTGACCTTAGACTGAGCTCCTCTATTGGTCAGGGAAAATATAGTGCACACTACCCAGGCGAGAAGGTGACGTCGATATGACGTGATAAATAGGTGTCTAATCACGTCGAAAGTGACCAAAATTTTGACGTGAACGTGACGTTATTATGACGTCAATATGTCTCAGCGAAATGACGTGATTTTTCGACGTAATTTTACGTTACTTCTAATATATTATTGGGCTCGGTAATACTTTCAGAGTATGAATGGTGTAAACATGGTGTGACACCGTTTACTCGGTACAAAATAGTGGTGTATTAGGTGTTACACACTGATCACTCCATCCTTACACCATCAGCACGTGACTAAACTCTGCACTACACGAACATTAAGGGGCGTCCATTAATTACGTGAGGTGTTCTAATGGGAGAGGGGGCCAAGCTAAATCTTTCCAAATCTCACTTAAGGAGGAGGGGGGGTCTTGGCAAATATCACGTAATTATTTTTCTCGCAAAAAACGGTGTAAAGTTGCGTTTTGAAAAAAATTACATTAATATTCACGAATACTAGTCTTTGCTAGTCTTCAATAAAAGTAGGTAATAGAACAAGTTTTTTTTCTCTTAATAATCCAACACGTTTACAGTCCAAATAAAGGTTTTAAAGAATCTTAGATTAAGGGGGGGAGGGAGTTGAGGAAAATCTCACGATATCTCACCAAGGGGGGAGAGGGGGTCGAAAAATTCTCAAAAACGCCTCACGTAATTAATAAACGCCCCCTTACACTATTCGCGCACCAAAAATCCATTCCGAACTCACCTTTAGTTGTCAAATGTGTTATCCAGCTTGTCAAAATATCAAAGTTGTCAATTATTTTTCGATGAAATATCAAAAATTGGTAAATTTTCAACAAAATATTTAAGAAAAAAAAAGTATGTATGGCACAATTCCTTAGCATCTACGAATTGTATTATACAATAATAGATAAATTATCAAAATTTAAATACAGAGTGCTAATTAATCAAATAGAAACAGCTCCGTCTTTTGAATGTCCGTAAATTTATTATACTTACAAATAAAATTAAATGCTTAAGGAATGATTTGTTTCACAAGTTTAATTAGCTTGGTCTCTCTAAAGATTTAAAAATAATCCACTAGAGGGTGCATTATATGTTTTGTTTTTCATTTGACAACGTTAAACTCCAATGACAAATAGTAAGAATTCTCATTGAATATGTTTAACCACCATGTCACGGCTATAGTAGTTTACCTAACTAGTGCGGAAAGTGATACTTTTCCGCACGCTATTGCCGATTGCCGAACGACGCTTTAGCGAGTTCGGTCAGCAATCGCGTGCGGAAAAGTTACTTTACGCACGTGTTAGGTACACTATTTTTTCTACTAGCATGCGGAAAAAAGTCCAAAAGTTAACATAAAGAAACATTTCGTATTAAATACATATCAACAAATTAATTATTAATATTTGACAATCATTTTTAAATCTTTATAGAAAACAGCCTAATTAATTACAAAAAAATATCGAAATTTACAATATGTCCCCCTAAGTTGGAATCATATGGAAAACTTTTTTATTATTAATTTGAAGAAAAGTTATTCTTCATAAAAATTTCTAGATTTTACAATTACATACAATTTTTTACTCTTGAGGGAAGCTCATATTTTTTGATAAACCTCGTATACGAATCAAAAAATTTGATATTTGATGACTGTATTATAGGTTTTAGATAATGTGGAACTTTTTATGAAGAAAACCTTCTCTTCATAAAATTAATAATAAAAAAGTTTTCCATATGATTCCAACTTAGTGGGACACCCTGTATACAAATATTTTTATCTAAAAAAAATCATCATAAAGAAAAGTGAATCGAAAACAAAGAAATATAAAATTCAAATAAATAATAATTCATTCTCAATGCCCCAACTTTTTATGAAGAAAACCTTCTCTTCATAAAATTAATAATAAAAAAGTTTTCCATATGATTCCAACTTAGGGGGACACCCTGTATACAAATATTTTTATCTAAAAAAAATCATCATAAAGAAAAGTGAATCGAAAACAAAGAAATATAAAATTCAAATAAATAATAATTCATTCTCAATGCCCCAATTTCACTACCAAGAAAGTTAGACGAGTTTATTAGAAAAATAAACATTTTTTTTTCGAAGTTTCAATATCAAACGAACTAACTACTTACTATTTATATATAATAGTACCGTTTGTAAATTATTAAATTGCATTATAATCCAGGAGAATTGTCCCTAAAAACACTAAATTTGCCAAGAGATGGAGCCTCTAGACGTCCAAGAAGATAATAAATAAATTGCACATAGAATAATTTTAACAGTAGTTAAGATAAGCAGTTATATGATGGAAAGTTGGAATCATAAGAACCTAGTGGAAGGGTCTGTAAAGTTTTCCTTCCTTCCCCATCTCGAAAAAATATCAAATAATTTGTATTCCACATAGCTCTACCAACTATACGGCGCATGCTCTAACCAATCCAATCTTGGAATGCATAGCTGTATTTAACGCTTCGTGGTATAAAGTGCTAAACAATGTCTAGCGTTGACGCTCCATAAATTTAAGATGGCGCTCTGGTCGAAATTGAGCCATCATGAAAATGCTCCTTAGGGTACCACGACTGGAATTCAGTCTAAGGCAACGAGGTAAAAGAAAAAGGAGGGAAGTTAAGTGTTGTAGTGATTTAACCAACTTTCGACGGAAGTCGCCATATTGAGAAGCCACATTAGTGACATTAGTCATCAATAATTCTTGTGTCAAATTGAAAAGCCACATTAAAATAATAGTGATTAGTATTAGAAAAGTTATTTCATGATACTCAGTATACATTTGAGTTGTACAATAGTGTTTAGAGGCTGCTTTTGTCCCATATATACCAACTTGAAAAGATGTATATGAGAGTTTTTTGTTTCCCCCAATTGAATTATTTAATGTGCGCATCTGGTTTGTTTACGTTTCAACGGAAGTCGGCCATATTCAGAAGCCGCTTTGGTCAAGCGCGTTTAAATGGAGACCGAGTTATTTAACACCCCCCCTATTAAAATGACAGATTTGTGTCCTAACCGGGGAACGGAAAATGGTCTGTGGGGGAAATTATTTATTAGATTTATCGCTTCCCAGCCAACTGACAGATCAAAGTGTAACTATGTATAAAAATATCAGAAAATGAGAAATAGAAAACTAAAAAAAAAACAAAAAACCCAGGCCCAAACCCGGTTGATCAAAGTGTAACTATGTATAAAAATATCAGAAAATAAAAAACTAAAAAAAACCAAAAAACCCAGGTCCTAACTACTGAGTTGTAAGCTTACTACTTACTACCCTACGAACTGTGCCAATCAGCTCACATTTAGTCACATCGAAAAGAAGGTTAAAGGCTGCATTCACGCATGCGCACATCAACACGCGGGGGGTCCTTCTCTCATACATTTTAATATTGAGGGCTAAATAACTCGATCTCCATTTAAACGCTCCCCTTTGGTCGATGATTCTTTTTACTTTTGTGTTTTCTCCTCTTTCTTTTACCTCGTTGGTCTAGGGTCAGTGTGGCCAACAAAAAGTGTTTTTTTTTTCTGACAAGAATGACAGTTAAGATCTACCATTCAAGACATAAGACTTTTGCATGTTTTTTATCATTGCGAACATTTGTATTGCTTTATTGAAATTATGAATACACCCCCGAAGTATATCTTGAAATTTAAAATGACTTTTTAGCTGAATATTCTACATATCGGTGGCCAATAATTCTAGGAACTCTTGGCATGTCACCATTTCATTTCTGTTATCTGTCACTAGTTATGTCAGATGTCAGTGGAAAAAGCAATTAGAAGAAGAAGAAGCAATTAAACGAATATCAAGAAAAATAATTTAAAATAAATATAACTGACATTTGACATAACTAGTGACAGAATAACAGAAATGAAATGGTGACTTGCCAAAAGTTTCTAGAATTATTGGCCAGCGATATGTTGAGTATTCAGCTAAAAAGTCATTTTAAATTTCAAGATATACGCTTCGGTGGTGTATTCATAATTTTAATAAAGCAATAATAGATGTTCGCAATGATAAAAAACATGCAAAAATCGTATATTTTGAATGATAGACCTTAACTGTCATTCTTGTCAGAAACAAACACTTTTTGTTGGCCACACTGACCTTAGACCAACAAGGTAAAAGAAAGAGGAGAAAACATAACAGTAAAAAGAATCATCGACCAAAGTGGCTTCTGAATATGGCCGACTTCCGTTGAAACGTAAACAAACCAGAGGCGCACATTAAATAATTCAATTAGGGGAAACAAAAAACTCATATTCATTTTATTCATATTCAAAAAAATACTTTTTGTGGGCCACACTGGCCCCTATTAGTTCCATTTTAAAGATTATTCTTCGCTTTTAGCATAAACAATAAACGAAAAAAACCATAGACTACTCCGGACTACTGGAGTAAGTACAAGATAGAAATCTTTTTGTGGTTATGTAAGGTTTCAAGACCACAGAAATGAATATTAGGTAATTGCAACGTTTAGAAAATTTGAATAAAGATAACAACAAATAGAAAGGAGAAAAAGTGATTCTAAAGTCGCCTTATGTATGGTGGGCTTGCGCTTTTCACTTTACCCCTACTCAGCGGCCGTATGTAACGGTGTAACGCGACATGCTACATAGATGGACGAAAATTGTTGAGTTTAAAGTTGGCAAATTAACCTGGACTACTAAATACAAGATAATTAGAAATTCCGAAAATAATTTTAAAATGGGACACTTCCCGCAACACAATTTTTTCCGTTATTGCTTTAAATTCTCATTTATTGCGGATAGTGTCCGAATTTATTTCAAATCTACGGGACTGTCTATACGGAAATTCTTGATCTGTCCGTGCTCAACTAACGGCGTAGGCAAATCATCAGTATCGATTTTAATCCTAATTTTATTGGTGTCCAAAAAAGTGCAAGCTCCTCGAATTAAATCACCGTTATGCGGACTCGCTATCGGCGTGTCCAAAGGTGTATACGGTACGTAAATCCTTAAAACGTCCGGTGAGGGATTTCGAGGAGTTGCTCTGGGAGTCGAATGACTGGACACGCCTCTCTGTAGACTGCTAGTGGCTCCTATACCAGAGCCGGCGGAGCTAGCTCCTCCTACTGAGTTATCGGACATGTTACTGTGAGTATCTAAGCTATTTTCGTGGGCTTGAGAGCGAGTTATGGTGGAAAAAACCGATAAATCGGCTGTTGATGTTACGCTGGTATCGGCCAAGGATCGTCTCGAGCCGGTGTGGTCGCAATCTAGAAGCGAACTGGCGTCGTCCATGCTCGGGTCGAAGGAGAATTTCGAACCTGAAAATTTAAATAATTGAATGACTATTTTGACAAATTAAATATATATTCAACACATTTATTTATCCTTACGTTATTATAAACAAATTTGGTTCAGCAAATTTCAGTTTAAAAAAATAAAATAAAAATCAACACAGTGAGTGCAGGAGAAATTGTACAATGTGATGTGAAATTAGTATTTTAGTTTGTTCCAAAGCAATTAATAAATGTGTTAAATACCATTTGAAAAAGCTTAAAGGCAGATTAGAATGTGATGAATAGGATAGAGCAGTGTTAGAAAGAAGAAGAAAAAAATAAAGCGACATGGATGCATTTTACATTAAAAAATAATTAAATCGACTTTGTCTACTGTTCATTTCAAAATACGAGGGTTAATTCAAAATTTATTTTATTGTTAATTTTGAATCACACCTCGTATAGTTTCGGGAAAAGTTTATGCCAATCAAGGTATTGTGAGGAAATTTTCGACCGGTTTAAATTACTAGCATTTACAATATACTTTAGAGATAACCAATCCTACATTACATTAAGTGTAATGAACAAAATTATTTTTACGGTTACCTTCTCCATAATATGCAAAATCTTTCCATATATCACGATTCTCCAAAATGTTTACTCCCCTCCTTACACAATCCATGAGATCTTCAGAAAAGTCTATGTCAAAGTAGTCTTTAGATAAAAAGAAATTAATTTAATTCAATTATAAAATAATTTCTAGTATCTTCTAGCTCTTAGCAATTTTTACATTTAAATTTAAGATGTAAATGCATCCAGCATCAATCTATTAGTAACAAGCCAATGCTGAAATAGATTAAATCGACAAAAATATAAAAAAAATTACTGTGATTTATTTACGATAGTTTTAGTTACTTTCCTGAGTAGATGGGCTATGAGAGTTCAACGACCACTATAGGAAACATAGTGTGTTAGAGAAAGAGGGAGAGAGTGTCATGGAGGCAATGTGTTTGAGAAACGACAGAAATCACATCGTCACGTGCTACGTCAAACATCACGTTGTCACGTCAAAGCGCGCGACACAGGCCGCCATGACTCTCTCTCTCTCTCTCGAACACACTGTTTTCCCTTAGTGGACGTTGAACTCTCATAGCCCATCTACTTTCCTGCAGTTTTGACACAATTGAGGTTAGGTCATTCCTTATAAGTAATATTATTTACTTCAATTAATATAAATCCCGGCCTTTTAGATATAAACAAACATATTTGATTTCTGCCTTACGAAGTACATCAACTTTTCCAGTTTCTTTTGAATAAGGAAAAAATCTACAAACTGGCAACATCACAAAATTTTTGTTTTGCAACCTCATCGTAAAAAACCATACATTTGACTAGTCAATCTAGTTATTTACCTCATTTATCATAAATTAGCAAACCCATTTCAGCATTAACAAATTTCAAATTAAATAATCCTTACCCTCTTGTATTAATAAATATTCCACCAAATATATAGAAAACATTCAACACGAATCTTCACATTTTTCACAAATAAGGAAGGGAGTGGTAGAGGTTCGGGTTTCTATATAAATCTAAACAAATAAAAACGCGTTTTAGCATTCTCACGACTCATGCAAACCTACCGAAAAACCACATAGATTCCCTGTCGAGTCATTTAAGCCACAAATTTCAAATGCTGACTGGTGGCATTACTAAAATAATACAGTCAATTTATCAAAAACAGCAAAAAAAGGAATTGAGAGGTGAAAAAAAATGCGCCACTGTTTTTATGATGAGGGGGGCAAGAAGAAATTTCGATCGCACATTTTTGTCAAGTAGATATAATAAAAATTGTCGAGTAAACTGAGTAGAAATAAATTTGTAATAGTTTTAAAAAGATGAATTGAAAATTGTAAAATAACGTTCAAACATGTTTTAAGTTAAACAATCAACAAGTATCAACAGTATAGGGAGTCCAAACAAACAATAAGCTGAATAAAAAATTAAATTAATTAAAAAAATATATTACAATATCTTAAAAAAACATATGTACAAATAAGTACAAATCAAAATGTAATCAGTTCACATTAGGTAAGTTACTGTAACTGTGCTGAATGTAAGCCATAAAAATACAGATTAAAATAGATGGGAAGGAAAGGATGATTAGTTCAAACCACGGAATAATTACTAATAGAGTAAGATCCCAGAGCGATAAGACATAACTTATTTTCAAATAGATGAAATGTTAGGTTCTCGTGTGCTTTTAATACCTGTGTTTGTGGAGCTAGCCTGCATCTGGGCAAGTATCGGGTCAGAAAGTTAACTAAAAATAAGAGTTACTTTACTTAAATTTGTATGTCTGATTTTTATATATGATTTGTAGAATAATATTCTAAAGTAGTATCATAAGTGTCAGACACTTTCCATGAACCAAAACTTTTGTCAGACGCTTTAAATTTCCACAAAAAAAAATCAACTTTATTTATTTTCACATGTCTGACTTTTAAATATGTCATCAAGGCAACTATTACTAAGTTATATGTGCTCCAACAGATCCAAACTATACTGAATAGTATTCATTGTGCATGAAGGGCACATACACATTAGACTGAGACATTGTGAGTTAATATATATAAGAGAAGGGGAACCGAGTTGCTATAGACGTCTCACTCGCTCTGAAACGCATTCATAGTGTAGTCAATACAATTGGTCTGACTAACGGAATAGTAATAGTTGCCTTGATAACATATTATATGAAATTCAGTCATGTGAAAATAAATGAAGTTTATTTATTTTTTGTGGATCTTTAAATCGTCTGACAAAAGTTTTGGTCCATGGAAAGTGTCTGACACTTATGATACTACTTTAGAATATTCTTCTACAAAACATATATAAAAATGTAAGTGAAGTAAGTCTTATTTTTAGTTAACTTTCTCACCTGATACCTGCCCATGTGCCCCTAGGCTAGCTAGACAAACACACAGGTATTCAAAGCACACGATATACTACTGAGAACCTATCATTTCTTCTATTTGAAAATAAGTTATGTCTTATCGCTCTGGGATCTTGGACTATAACAGGGTAAACGAAGTTGGAAAGAATAGAACCAATGCAGTGAAAAAAGTTGTAGATTTTTTCAATTATCTACAACCTTACCACAAATAACTACTTCTCACCCTTTATCCCACTTTCTAACAACAATAATCCAGATGCGAATATTTTCCCTGCAAAAGTTATGACTTTTCCTTTCCCCTACAGTGTACCCTGTAAGGATATTTCAAATTTATAGAAAGGAAATTTAGTTTTTGCCTTTAGGAACAAAAAATGTTCATAAAATTTTCTATTGATTGATATCGGATGATGAGAAAATATAAACATTGTGAAATGGAAGGTGATGATGATAATATGGAAGAAGAAAAATAGCAAAATTTGCTGATCTGTAACATACCTAATGGGAACCAGAGCTTTGATCGTTATTAAAACAAAAGTAACGCGTTACTTTAACCAGAGACAAGCCTAAGACGCACAAGTGCACAGGAAAATTAGTTCGGTGAGAACATGAGACTAATTCTTTTTCTTTTTCTGATACATGATCGCAAAGAAAAGTTATTTTCTCGGATGTAAACGATCGTTACATCTAATAAGTTTCATTAGGCTATAACTCTCAATAATTATTCTAAAGATATTTTACGTATTTTCTAAGGGTTTAGGACTAAGGGTGAAATTCATAGTCGACACTTGAGGGTCACTCATACTTCCCTCATCCTTATTGTATGCAGAGACTCTTAACAGGCGAAAAGTGAGCTTGAGTTTGAGTGTAACTTGAGTGAAATATGAGTACAAATTCCAGCTCCCTTAAGTGAAAATTTCTAACCTATAAACCACGTTTGTACCATACAGTGTTGAGTGAAGTTACGATATCAAAATTTTGTTTGGTTGTTATTTGTCTGTTATAGTTTCAAATTTTTCAAGGAAATTAGAATGATGGATGATTTTATTGATTTTGTAAACTATATAGATGATGATAATGCTTACGTTTATCGTTTACCTAGGTTAGTAACCATATTGGTGTAGTGAAAAGCAAAATTATTAAAATAATTCATTTTTTAGACGGAACAATGCCATCCGCTTGAATTAAACTCGTATGCCAGTAACACCCATGCCTTTTTCTTTCCAGCTACGCTAACACAATCAGTTTTTTTTTTATTTTCTATAAAAGAACATTTATGAACCAGCTCTCTTAAGGCTAGTTTTTTGCTAGACGAAAAGAGTTTTCTTTTGTTTTCTATTTTCCTAAGAAATAATGAGCTTTAATAAAATAATATCTACTATAAAAATTGAAAATAAGAATCTAAAATTATCTATTAAATAACTAGCTTGAAAAATAAACGTACGCAGCAAATAAGAAATATATATGAACAGTAAAGAACTAAACTGAGAATAAAATACTTGCAGAGGGCTAATACACGAACTAAACAAAAATTCGAATATGAATGCAATGCAACAGTTGTCATATGAACGTTAAAGGACGTTTATAAATCAAAATTGTTAACCAAACGCAACCAAAAGTTCCTAATAATAACATTGATGCCAAACTTTCTTCACTCAAATTGAAGTATTACTTGAGTAATGACTGTGGATATGAAAAGTCGCCTCGAGCTAAACTCAAAATAAGTTGAGTTTGAGTGACCCTCAAGTGTCGACTATGAATTTCACCCTAAATATCCTGCCAAAAAAACCCATCCCGTAATATCCCCTACCAAAAATATCTCTTCGCATTTCACCTCAGAAAGTATTGGATGGAAGGGATGAATGTATTGTAATGCATTCAAGAAGGGGAAGAGGAAGGGAATATAATAATTCGATTTACCCTGCTTAAACCAAGTAATAGACTTGTATCTTGGCTCAGATATATTTTCAGTTAAGGATATTCTTGAACTGAATTTTATTGGCTGGGGATATTTTTGGACGGGTTTTTTTGGCAGGATATTTTTGGACAGGACGTTTAGTCGTGCTACCTTTTCTAAATGTCAATGTAAGTGAATAAATTTAATAGAAGTCCTAGTGGAATCCGAGAGTTACAGCAAATGAACACGTCAGTTTAACTGAAAGTTCTTTGGACAAAAAGAAAGCAGTTCCCCTTGGATAAGTAAAAGGTGAGAGATATCCTTATTACTAATTCACTGTTCATTAAGATAAATGTATGTAACTCCAGAACAGTTTTTTTGTGTTTATTTGTCTTATTATTTAACAAACAGACATTAAACAGTTCCGAGATCTAGGAAGGAACCATCCCTACCTGTGTATCAACATGCGTGCCCCCTTATAACAAAATGGACTAGTGAAGTATTGCGAACTAAAATTTTGCATGCAGTTGAGCGTCTCGAGGTAGTCTCTGAATTTTTTTTTCGAATTACCGAAAATGAATTCTTAATTTGCAGTAACGCGTTATTTTAAAGGTAAAGAAATTCTATTATTACAAATAAACTGATAAAAAGTTGGAGTACACATAACTCCTCTAGATTCAATGAAATAACAAAGGGTAAAATCAAGATTGCATTGTTATACAGTGTGTACATATAGTAACGTAACTTGTTGGTATTTCGATTTCAGTTAGGTATACAAAAAAAAGGTTGAATAAAAGTTTTTTCAAATAATCCAGACCATCTGCATAAGTCGATTAGATGAATACAGAGTGCACCGTTGCTCCAAGATAACTTATTAACATATTTTTCTAAATAGTACACCATATATTTATATTTTCAGTTTCTCATAATCTATTAAATTACAAATGCAACCGTTAAGACCGGAATTCTAGGATTCCCTCCGAAACTTGGAATCTTTGGCGAGAAACATAAAATTTTAGCGGGAAACTTGAAATTCTTAACGGGAAACTTGAAATATTTAGCGGGAAATCTTAAATTTTGGCGGGAAACTTGTAATCAATTAATATTAATGGCAGAAAAACTTACTACTTTTTTGACATAAACAATTTTTTCTATAATTTTCGATTCAAACCCATGTAACTTTGGAATTATTAAAGGTAGAATTATGCGGTTTTATTTGTAATTTAATAGATTATGGAAAACTGAAAATATATACACGGTGTACTATTTGAAAAAATATGTTAATAAGTTATCTTGGAGCAACGGTGCACCCTGTATTCATCTAATCGACTTATGCAGATGGTCTGGATTATTTGAAAAAACTTTTATTCAACGTTTTTGCTTGTAAACCTAACGGAAATCGAAATATTAGCAAGTTACGTTACTTTATGTAGGTAAGCTTAATATTGCTGTTTGCTAGGTTTCGGAACATTCCAAACACTTATTCAGGCAACAAGTTTTGCATAACAGAAATAAATATATCGTAAAAAAAGGTAAGAAAATGAGCATAGCTTTTAAATTAATTATGTAATTCGAGTCTTTGATTTTAATAGATTTGAAATTAGAAAATGTGTTCATGCTATAGATATATGTGTATGTCATGGAAAAACCTAATGCTCAGTTTAGTCTTATTTAAAAAAAAATTATTATGAATCTAAATTAATGAATAATTCGTCTAAAAATAGATATATTGGCAAATAAATAATCAATTTACTCTAAAAACCTTAAAGTGCATCGACTTACAAAATAATAAATACAAAACTGGAGAAAAAAAACGATGTAAATATTAACATTGGTAATCACTCAAGTAATTTTGCTCACTGTGTATACAGTGTGTCCCACGACCAGTTAAAACTATCTGTATATGGCAAAATACCTATGGTAAAATTATGAAAATTTCCACGGTTCGGTTTTCGGATGCTATTTTTTTAATTAAAATATTTTCAAAGATGGCAGACCGGAAGTCGACTGTAACTTTGTTATTTTAAATGTAATGTAATATTAATACATTTTTAAATAATTCTACGTAAAATTTTAGTATACTTTTGTCTGGAAGCTTTTTTCGAAAAATGCATATTTTTTGAGTTATCAATTTTTTTGTAAAAAATTTGACGGTTGCAGACCCTTACAAATTGTTTTTTCAAGAGGGTACCCTTAAAGATATGAAAATGGTTTCTGTTCGGTTGCTTTAAGCAAGGTGAGACGTATTTGACTCTAGGCTGAAAAATTTTTCATTTTATACAGGGTTTGTATAGAAAGTGCTGAAAGTTTAACTTCATAAATATCAAATTTCCTTAATTTTTTAAATGGATTACCCGTTTTTTTCTATTTTAATGCATTCAGGGGTAAAAAATAAAGCAAATTCATGTATGCTTTCCTATACCTAAACCTTACCATTATCCAGATATTAAATGTTTTCTGTAAATTTTAAGAGATGCCGGATATCTTACTGCAAATAAAGCACATAATATGTTCTTGTAACAACTTTGCCATATTTACCATGTATTGAAAGCAAATTTACATAACCTTTTTTATTTCTTAGTGCTTGTATCAACGGATCAAAATAAAATTTAGACCACACCTGCATCTCTCAAAATTTACAAAAAACATTCAATATCTGGATAACGGTAGGGTTTAGGTATAGGAAAGTATACATGAAGTTGCCTTATTTTCTACCCCTGAATGCATGAAAATGGAAAAAACCGGGAGGTTCTACTTAAAAAAATAAAGAAATTTGATATTTATGAAGTTAAACTTTGAACACTTTCTATACACACCCTGTATAAAATGAAAAATTTTCAACATAGATTCAAACAGGTCTAACCTTGCTAAAAGCAACCGAACAGAAACCATTTTCATATCTTTAAGGGTGTCCTCATAAAAATATAATTTACAAGGGTCTGCAACGGCCAAATTTTTTCCAAAAAAATCAATAACTCAGGAAGTATACATTTTTCGAAAAAAGTTTTCAGACAAAGCTATACTAAAATTTTACGTAGATTTCAAAAATGTATTAATATACAGGGTGTTCTATTCAAAATAACAAAGTTGCAGTCGATTTATTTCCGGTAGAACCGGAAGTTTGCCATCTTTGATTAGTTAAAAAGATCGTATCCGAAAACCGAAACGTAGAAATTTTCATGATTTTACTATAATTATTTTGCCAAATACAGATAGTTTCAACTCGTCGTGGAACACCCTGTATATATAAAATATTAAAACGCACCAAAAATATATCTCTTATTTTTAAATTTTCGTGAAATATACTTGAATTTGATCATAAATATCATATCTTGAAAGCATTCGCAAATAATAACTTTACCGATCAAATATTCACAAACAAAAATTACTTTTATTTAACACTGAAGAACCAAAAAAAGACTACCGAGCTCAAAACAATACACATACTGCACTATGAAAGAGTTAAAATGAAAAATTTGTTGCTACAACTCTCGACAGTATTTTTTTAAATTCTTCAAATCAAAGCCTAGTGCATTCGTCGACGCTACTATCAGAAAAACTAGTCTTGCTAGCTAACGAAGTGCTACTACCCTGCGTACTATTATTTTCGGTGTCGGTACCTGTAAAACCGACCGAGTCGGCCACTGACATTTGACAATCCATATCTTTATCTACTGCGGCTTCTTTTGCAGTCTCGCTGGTCAACAATACGATTTCGTTCATTTGCTTTTCTTTATCGGTGAATTGTTCCTTCCTTATACCGACGATTTCTTCGAAAGTGGATTCTTTGAATACACCGAACGGACCGATTGGTATTTCTTCTTTCGTCGGAGGTCCGGGTAGGTCTAATTTGTGTCTTTTCAATTCGTCCATGGAAGATTCCAGATGTCGGATCACCGAGTCTTCATCGTATTGAAAGTCCTTGTATATTTTCACCTAAAAATAAAATATATGTAGTTCAAAATTTTTCATTTCAGTTTAAAAAGGAACTTACTTGTATATAATTTACAATCGAGTCCATATCAGACAGTTTCAACAACGGCCTTTTATGTAATTTGAGTATTGTATAGGCCATCGCAGTAATGACTTTTTCTCCATCTAATAAGTAAATATCCCAAATTCGCAGGCATAAGTTGAACGGAACCTAAATTAAATGAGATTAAAAAAAAAATAATTATTGTGCTAAATTTTCACTAAATTTAACATCTGAACCTAGATAATTAAAGAATTGAACCCATTTGACCTGACAATTATGGACTATTTAGAAAACTTCGGTGATACTTTGTTAGCAACTTAAAATATTTCAAGGCTTTTACAAATAACAAACTCACCCTTTCTATAAAACAGACAAAGAACCATTTCAAGGAGTATAATATTGCATCCAAACCATGTTTATCGAAATGCTTTTTAATTTTAGGTAATAATTTATTTAATATTCTATCGTGATGAGCTAAAAATCTTAAAAAATAATAAATTGTTAAAAACCAATCTTAAAATTCATGTCAAACAATAAAATTACAGAAAAACTGTAGCTAAGAATTAAGATAATATAATAGTATACAAGGAATTTTATCACTTACCTAGTTAATTTTGGAAATCCCTCCTTGTACAACCCATGCATGGCAAACTTAGGATTAGTTAACAGCATATGCACAGCCCAAAAAGCATCTTCTTCATCCATGTACATCAATAAAACTCCCGCTAAACCTGACATTCCTTGACAATAACCCACTTCAGAATTATACATTGCATAAGCAGTTAAAACATTGAATAAAGATTGTTGTTTGATACTATATCTTTCACGATAATGTAAATGTTCTCTAAATTGTCTATTAACATCAGAATCGATTTGTCTGGCATCAGTGGAGTGTTTGCGAGCTAATTTCATCATTTCTAGATATTTACCTTTATTTTCTTTTTTTAATTTATCTACCTGAAATAAATAATTCAATTTGACATTTATTGTTATTCTATCAATTATAATGAAATAAAGTTACCTCTAATAATTTGCACCATGCTTCAGTCCTAAGAGAATTGGGTATTCCTTTATAAACTCTAGAATGTAACTTTTCCTTGCTTGCTACACTATCCCAGTTCTTGAGCATTTTTAACCATTTTTTCTGGCGTTCTACTTCAATCTGAAGTCTTTTAGCTTCCTGCGGGTCCACTTTGGATGGCAACCTCTTATCATGTATAAATCCATACCTAATAATTATGTAAATAAAATAAAATAAGTCTTTTCATCTGTCACTTAGTTTAAGACATTTGGTATATCTATACAATATCCCAACAACTTTGACAGTAGAAACATTAAGAAAATTCAAAGAAACTAGTTTATGTTACCTATCAGTGGTGTGGTACACTTCAAAACCAGGATCTTCCCATGGATCAATTTCAGTCCCTTCTCTGCCATCTTCATATCTCTTGAATATTTTTTCCCGCTCTTCGGACGATCTTTTTAAAAGATCCTCTTCATTCATCCCATTGACAAATTTTTCAACTCTTTAACACACAACAGAGACCTACATTCCAATATTTACAAATGTTGGAGAACATTAGAAACTTTCACCACACCTGAAAAATAAATAATGCCTAATATTATTAAAAAATAAATACCAAACTATAAAACAACAATGTTTATTAAATTAACCATTATTTATATGTTAAAATATATAATAATACAGATGACACTTGTCATGGGTTAAATTTCAAACGCCCCCGAACATAATTTAAACGATTTGGATTGATACATTGTATATCACTAACTTTGTGCAATACAACATACGGGTTGTTATTATACCATTAGATTTACCTTAAATATTTGCTTCAAATTAAAATACACATATGTAAACCATCACCTTAGCCGCTATAATTTTTCTACAAACGACCATGGGCAATGGGTATGGGCACCATAGGCAACCCAAAACAATCGACGTAATGTCAAATGACATTTTAGACAGATGTCAAAATCACGTCAAATCATAGAACCATAATCGAAAAGTTGTAGTTCTGTGGAATATAAATAAATTCAAATTCTTCGCGCACAAAGAAAGACAAGCAGAAACCTTAATAATGTTTGTTTCACTTATTAAAAATAACAAAAGCCCATATCATGATAAGGGCCTTATAAAAAATTAATATTTTAATAACTGTCACTAGAAAGCCAGATACCTGTAAAAAGATAAATCATTGGGCGCGTTCAGCCACGCTAGCGCTAGGCAAGCGATGAGTGAGCAGAGGGCAAATTTGACCGCTAAGTGACAGCGCTAGCTCTAGCGTTCGCCATTTTTTCCAGCGAATTTATTTTACGCTAAGCTGGTCAGCGGTTCATTATGTCAACGTCAACCCTGGAAGAAATAATAATAATACCTTATGATCTCAACGACAAACAACAATTCAAACCTTAAAATTTCTGTTGTTCAATTTTTATTAATGTTTAATCATGGCGGAGAATATCGAAACGTATAAAACTGTAGAATTTAATATTGAGAGAAAAATATTGTGTGGAAATATACCTATATACCAATTAGAGGTGGAATCAATTCCACAATATTATCCATAATATTATTTTCATCCGCCAGTTCTTCTAACATTAAATAAGTAATGGGGTTTTCCATTGGAGATAATATAAAACTTTATATTTATAAAATGAATTTAAGGGCTATGTGATGTTTGATATAGTATCAAAGCATAGACGTTCAGCCACCTTCGAGCGATTTCACAGAGCGGCCGCTGCTAGCGCTAACTTTGCGCTAGCGTGGCTGAACGCGCCCATAGTTGGCGCTAATATTGACAGATGACAAGGCAAGGACTTGTCGTATTTTTTATGGGGGATTATTTTGTGGTTATATTTACAACAAATCTTGTTATCCGTTTTTGTCGTTATTCAAAACCTAATTCAATCTAATTTTAGTGATGGCAGGAGGGTTCACTGAAACTGCATTCATAAAAAAATTAACGGAACTAAATAATTCCTCCCAAAGCATACAAACTTTAAGTTTGTGGTTAATTCATCATAGGAAACATTACAGCACTGTTGCAAAAATATGGATTAGAGAACTTATTAAAGGTATGTGTTAATTGGTCAACTTCTACTACTATAGTAATTTTCTTAAATAACGAGTTGATGAAAAAGGTTTGATTATCTAACCTGATTTTTATATTGTTTTGTAGCCAAAGATTCCAAAAAATTGATCTTCATGTACCTCGCTAATGATGTAATACAAAATAGCAAGAAAAAGGGACCAGAATATGGACAAGAATTTAGATTACATCTGAAGAAAGCCTTTGAGCATATGTCCAAATGTGACGAAAAAACTAAAAACAGTTTAGATAGATTACTAACAATATGGAATGATCGTGGGATATATGATAGTTTATTAATAACAGAATTTCAAAGAGCATTAGGTAAGCTTTTATTTTTTATTCTATTAAATTTAATAGGTGAAATGTATCTTTTCTATCAAACATAATCATTTTGTATTGAATGTTGAATTTTTGTATTTAGTTTTGGGATATGAACCGCCTAGTAAAAAACCAAAAATTAGTGACAAAAAGAAAAGTCCTCCCAGAGAGAGAAGAAAATCTGAGACTGAAAAAATTGTAGAGGTATGTAATAGTTTTAAGTAAAAATAATTGAAATTGAATCGATATTTTTTATAGCATTCAGATGGTTCAATTGAAACTCACATACAGTTAAGTCCTCATACACCAGCTGGTGATCCTCCAGAGCCAGAAGAGTTGATAAAAGCCATTCAAGAACTAGAAGTTAATACTGCTTCTTCAGATGAAATTGTTCGTGAAAGAATAGCAAAATTACCTAGAGAAGTCTCTGAAGTAACTTTAATCTCGAAAATTCAAGGTAAATACATGAAAAAAATTGATAAAAACTGTTTTAAAAACTATTTCTACAGGTTGTGTATTTTTTTAGATAAAGATGCAGCAGAAACACTTAGTGCACAAGTTGGAGAAGCCGTTCATTTACTTTGTCAATACAATAGTAGGTTATCAACTGAGATGGATCACAGAAAAAAAGTTTCTGTGATGATGAGAGATTTTTTACATGTACAAGAAGAATTGTTAGCTCAAGCTGAAAGAAATTTTGAGGTGAGTTTAATTACCAATTTCCTGACAAGTATATAAGTTAGAGATAGTCAATCACTTTAACAACAATAATTTGTGTATTTTCAGGAATATCAAGAAAAATTATTGAAAGTATTCAATGTTAGAAGTGAATTACATAATCATATCCAGAATCTACCAGATTTGACGCAGCTGCCTAATGTCACGGATGGCCTAGCACCTTTACCATCAGCTGAACATTTATTTATGCAATAATTGTTATGGAATATGACTTTAATGTGTTGAGCACGACGTTGTTTTTATGTAGACTAGGTGTTGGGTCGCGCAGAGCCTCCATTTTAATTTTACTGTAATAGAAAAACAAAATCTTATGCAAATATAAATTGGATAATTTTTATTATGGTGCCTTAAATTATCTTTTTAACAAAACTAAAACGGTATTTTTTTTTGTAAACATTCAGCTAGTTTTGTGACTTTTGACACCTGGTGCATGTTTATATATGTATTGATTCTTTTTGAAGATCTACAAACGAACCAATTATTTTGTTCTTTGATCTAATTTTAGATTGATGTAATATAGAAATTGAAAGTTTATTCGTAAACAAAATATATGATTGAAAATGTAAATATTTGCCATTCGCCAGCAGTTTTGGTTGTTATGACAAAATAAAATAAATTAGAATTTCCCTCTCATTTAACATTCCCTTTACTCAAAAACTGTTGGACACCGGAAATCCCGTTCCTTACCATAGTTATTGTCCTCATTCTGAAATTCTTGTTATTTGAATTTCCATTACTATCTTAGGAAGTGTCATCTTGGTGACGTGTTATATAGTGGCGCCAATTTGACATTTCGTCAAATCTCGAAAATAGGCCATTCCAGAACACCTGACTTTGACAGGTTGCCTATATTGTGCGAGTTTGTGTTTTGACATGTGGGGTAAGTCAGTTTCTTGTAAGAAGATAGTAAAAATTCTAAGAAATAGCACATGGAGCAGCCGGTAAACTGTTACTGAATCAAATTAAATAGTTAAAATATAGGGCGATGAAAAAGGCAGTCAACCGAAGAGTAATGTGATTCAAGAGCAACAGATTCAGGTGCACAGAGAGATCAATTAAATAGTTACCTCGTTTCTTAAAACAGCCGGAAATCGAAAAATAGATACCTTATCTCATCCTCAACATGCACACTACAATAAAATGGCATCTAATTGTAAATTAACGACCATATCCGTTGTTTACCAGAGGAGACCTGTCGGAGAAGTCATTCTGGAATAGTCTCTTTGTATATAAAGTTTCACATAACCGTAAAATTGTATTTATAAGTTTCAACTTCGAAAAGTGTTATTTTATTTGTTCGTTAACTTTGGAGGAAAAAAATAGTTTTCATTTTTATGCTTTTTTGTGTCGATAGAACACATCAATTTAACGCATCTATGTAAAAAATATAGTAACGATAATTGATGTGATTATATACATTGCTTTTGTTATGTTTTAAAATAAAATGTTACAATTTCAAAGTAATTTCATTCCATAAATATGTTAGCCTCTGTAATAGTTGTCGCTACATATTAATCAGTAGCTCGATCAAGTACCTAGGACATTAACAAAAAAATTAGAAATCTCCGGTAGCGCAACGACCCAGACAATTCGACCGCGGCTTGTTCTCACAAGCATTACGGGCAGTCTACAATCCGGACTCGGCGCAAAGACCCTAAAGCGTCCTGGTGAGAACGCTTTAGGACAAGGGATCCCAAAATTTTTCAGTTTGCGGCGGCAGGTTTAGTATTTTGTCAGGGCGCCCCTACTCGCAATATGCATATATAGTTATGTCCAACAAAGTGTTGCATATTTATGTATAAAATATGTGCTTCGCATGCAACTTGCCTACTGTATAGTAGCAAAGCGCAAGCGTTGTACAACACTGTACTAGTTACAATACATATGAATGAAAACAACTTCAATACTGTCAAAGAGCCCTCGCAAAAATTCTCGTCGAGCGACGCGTAGGTCGAATACGGGCTTCTGGAAATTCTAGAAGCTTGCTCTGCTCTCTCGGGCTCGATTAATAGCGGATGAGGCGCCGGCGTTGCCAAATGAAACTCAAATTATACCTTATCAGGAGCGAATGGCGGCGCCCCTGGTTTCTTTTTGCGGCGCACAATTTGGAAATCACTGACATGACATCAACAAAGGAATTAGAAAACTCTTGTAGCGAGCCGAGCCGGAGCAGTTCGACCGCAAATGACATTAGGACGAAACCATGGAGTAATAAATAAACAGGTTTTAAAACATTATGGAAGAAACTGGCACAAAGTTTGTGCCTAGCCTGTAGCGCACGGCGCTTTACAGCAACTAACTGAACTAACAAACCCCGCCTCCCTCTACACAAAACTTTTCATTTTTAGTATTATTGTGGACGAAACTCAGTTCAGAGATAAGGAAGGTTAGGTTGATTCAATACAGTGCCATCGAACACGTACGTATCCTTCATAGATAACCCTTAAGCTACATCCTCAATCAATCTGCTAGCGAAGTGGCACTTCAGCACGCGTGCTGCGAAACGGATACCCATCCTCAATCCTGTCAATTCAGTCTGCCTGAATGTTATCGCACACGCGCATTTTCATTGTTGTTTTAAGGTAACGAGGTAATTAAAAAGTTCAACCTGTGATTATTCTCGTAAATAAAAGAAGTTACTACTTATCAAAGACAACAAATTAATATAATTACGATATTAGAAAATAATGTATGTTTGTTTACGAAGATAATAGAATAAAATAGGGTTAGGGTACCTAAATTATTTTCCCCATGATTGAATGCGCATGACACAATTCGGCACGCACCGAAAAAGCTTGCAGCTTGCACTTCCAAGTCGGCGCGCATGTCAGCACGAAATTGAATTGAGGATGCTTACGTTTAAACGTCATTGTCCCAGCACGCGTGCCGAAGTGCCACTTCGCCACTAAATTGATTGGGGATGGGCCTTTATATACTTTGCGCCGAATCCGGATTGTCAAAGACTGTCTGTGATGCTTTTGAGAACAGACCTAATGAGTAGAAATACGTCGAGGCATTGAAACATAAACAACCTGATACACTGAGAAAAGTAACACGAGTAATAGAGAGTTATTGGAAACACGAATTTACTGCCTTGCAGTAATTGTGATGACCTTAAAACAGACTTAAAATTTGTAGTTATGTAGTGTAGTTATTGAAACATGAAACTCTATAATGACATTATATTAAGGTAGGTGTCAGAGATCACCTACACATTGTGACATATAAATATGAAATAAAGTCGGGATAGTGCACTGCAGTAATCGCGCACAAATAAGGACAAGCACTAACCTTAATAATGTTTCTCATATTTAAAACATCAAATACGCCCAACCTTAAAATAATACATGGTGAATAGAGGGGAATGAACGGAAGTGTCTACTTGACATTGACAGATAAACAAATTAATTCACGCATGTGCACACACATTTGCGATCACGGAAACTACTTTCTGTGTACTCTGTGGTGAGAACAGATCTTTAGTCACTGAACGATCCAATCATTGTTCTCTGATTAGATATAATAATGCAGCCATGTTGTTTTACTCTGTCTTGGCATTAGGAAATGTCTCGGCGTTGAAACGTTTGCACTGTGGTGCAGCAATTACCGAGTCCCATCCAACAAGAGCTACTTGAAGCTGTCGATCGAAGCATCTGGGGCGCAACTTCTACTAAAGAATGAAGTTGAAGTTAGGTTAAACACTATTCAAAATATTTCTTTCGCCATCTATTACTCATTCATTCAATTACAAAAGAAAAACGTGTACATTTATTAAATAATCAAAAACTTTTACAAAACTTTCGGTGTACCACACCATTTAACCACAAAAGAAATAGCACTGGCGACGTTAGAATCGGGCGCCATCTTTGCTCCCATATTCAATTTGTTCCATGCATCTTTGTTAGCTTGAAGGTTCGTTTTAGAAAATGTAACTGCTTGTTTTCTCACAGGATAACCGGTTATCAAACAAGGAGTTTCTCCCGGTTGAAGAGACGATTCATAAAGTTGTCTATCGTCGACAGGCAAAGACTGAAACAAAAATAAATAAACTTATTTTCACCATAGAAATAATACATATAGAGACAAGAAGCCAACTCGGAACCCGTCAGCTTGTAAGAGAGAGATAGAGAGTCAAAGGTTCTGGTTGACTTTCTCCAAAAGCGCGTTTAAATGGAGACCGAGTTATTTAACCCCCCACTATTGAAATGACAGATGTTTGTCCTAACTGGGAAAGGAAAATGGTCTGTGGGGAAAATTATCTATTAGATTTATCGCTTCCCGGCCAGCTGACAGATCAAAGTGTAACTATGTATAAAAATATCAGAAAATAAGGAATAGAAAACTAAAAAAAAACCCAGGCCCAAACCCGGTTGATCAAAGTGTAACTATGTATAGAAATATCAGAAAATAAGAAATAGAAAACTAAAAAAAACAAGAAAACCCAGGCCCAAACCCGGTTGATCAAAGTGTAACTATGTATAAAAAATATCAGAAAATAAGAATTAGAAAACTAAAAAAAAAACAAGAAAACCCAGGTCCTAGCCGGGTTTTGAACCTACGACCTCTGAGTTGTAAGCTTACTACCTTACGAACTGTGCCAATCAGCTCACATTCAGTCACATCGAATAGAAGGTTAAAGGCTGCATTGACGCATGCGCACCTCAACATGCGGGGGTCCTCCTCTCATACGACATCAATCATTTTAATAGTGGGGGGTGAAATAACTCGATCTCCATTTAAACGCTCCTTTCTTTAATAGCGCGCATGCTATAGACACAGACAACGATAGAAAAGTCTCTGATACTATGTCTTTTTATCTCGTACCTGAGTTAAGACGGACGTTCCCACTTACACAACGGCCTATGGCTTGAAGCCTCTATCTGAAATATCTCTATGATTTACAATTGTCACTTGTTGATGACAAGTGACAGACGACAAGTTAATTAATAATTACACATACCTGTTCGATTTTTTGGTCCATACTAACGGCCAGTACCCATTCCTTAACGTTATCGTGTTCTTTGGGATCTTCCATCAGATAAAGTTGATGAGGTAACGGTATATTCGACGGAAAATCCGTTTGTACCAAATCGGAATGATCTACCAATTGACCTTCTTCTTCTTCGATAGCTTCGCAAAGATCCAAATAGTGATTGAGAAATACGAAAGCTTCCGAAAGTCGACCGTCTTCTTTGAGATCTTTACCGGCTTCGTAATACGCTTTGTCGGCGGGAATGAAATCCGTGTACCTCAATAGCGCGGTGCTTATTTTAACGGCGATCGATTTCAATGACGGTACTTGTTTGCAAGCTGCTCTTAGAGCGTAAAAATGAGCCACCAAAAGGAGATGTCGAAAATGGACTTTTGTATCGGCGTTTACACTGACGGCGACTTCCAAATTTTCATTCTAGAAAAAGATTCTATTATAAAAAGGGTGTCCCAGGATTCTGAGGCCGAAACTTGGGAATTAGTAGTCCTTAAGTTTTGGGACACCTTGTATAATACATCTTTACAAAGTCAATAGAGAAGTACAGTCTAAGGCCAGTATGGCCAACAAAAAGTGTTTTTTTGACAAGAATGACAGTTGAGGTCTACCATTCGAAACATGAGATTTTTGCGTTTTTTATTATTGCGAACATCTATACAGGGTGTCCCACGACGAGTTAAAACTATCTGAATATGGCAAAATACTTATAGTGAAATCATGAAAATTTCTACGTTTGGGTTTTCGGATACGATCTCTTTAACTAAAATATTTTCAAAGATGGCAGACTTCCGGTTCTACCAGAAGTCGACTGTAGCTTTGTTATTTTAAATGGAACACCCTGTATATTAATACATTTTTAAAATCTACGTAAGATTTTAGTATACTTTTGTCTGAAAACTTTTTTCGAAAAATGCATATTTTTTGAGTTATTATTTTTTTTGTAAAAAATTTGACGGTTGCAGACCCTTATGAATTATTTTTTTACGAGGATACCCTTGGAGATATGAAAATGGTTTCTGTTCGGTTGCTTTAAGCAAGGTCAGACGTGTTTGAATCTATGTTGAAACATTTTTCATTTTATACAGGGTGTGTATAAAAAGTGTTCAAAGTTTAACTTCATGAATATCAAATTTCCTTAATTTTTTAAATAGAACCACCCGGTTTTTTCTATTTTAATGCATTCAGGGGTAAAAAATAAAGCAAACTCATGTATACTTTCCTATACCTACACCTTACCGTTATTCAGATATTAAATGTTTTCTGTAAATTTTTAGAGATGCAGGACATCTTACTGCAAATAAAGCACATATCATGTTCTTGTAACAACTTTGCCATATTTACCATGTATTAAAAGCAAATTTACACAATCTTTTTTATTTCTTAGGGTCAAAATAAAATTTAGACCACACCTTCCATCTCTAAAAATTTACAGAAAACATTTAATATCTGGATAATGGTGAGGTTTAGGTATAGGAAAGTAGTTGCCTTATTTTCTACCCCTGACTGCATTAAAATAGGGTGGTTCTATTTAAGAAACTAAAGATATTTGATATTTATGAAGTTAAACTTTGAACACTTTTGATACACACCCTGTATAAAATTAAAATTTTTCCAACATAGATTCAAATAGGTCTGACCTTGCCAAAAGCAACCGAACATTTTCATATCTTTAAGGGTGTCCTCATAAAAATATAATTTACAAGGGTCTGCAACGGTCAAAATTTTTACAAAAAAATCAATAACTCAAAAAGTATGCATTTTTCGAAAAAAGTTTTCAGACAAAAGTATATCAAAATTTTACGTAGATTTTAAAAATGTATTAATATACAGGGTGTTCTATGCAAAATAACAAAGTTGCAGTCGATTTCTAGTAGAACCGGAAGTTTGCCATCTTTGAAAATATTTTAGTCAAAAAGATCGTATCCGAAAACCCAAACGCAGAAATTTTCATGATTTTACTATAGTTTGACATATACAGATAGTTTTAACTCGTCGTGGGACACCCTGTATAGATGTTCTCAATGATAAAAAACACGTAGATCTTAACTGTCATTCTTGTCAGAAAAAAACACTTTTTGTTGGCCACACTGGCCTTAGACTGAGTTCCTCTATTAACAACACTTACAATTTCGAATAAAACTTGTCTTAATTGTTCCCATATACCGTAACTATCCGGTTCTGACATAAAGTTTGCTCCGAACATTTCGGTGGCGATGTGATTGTAAATGTTAAAATTTTGCGGCATGGCCGGAGCTCCGTGCGCAAAGTATAATTGAAGAGCTTCCGTAACGAAACGATCTTTAAGAAGTTTGGCTGCATACAGGGCGACGTATTTGTGTAGAATGGGAGTGCTGTGCGATTTCGCTTTTTCGATACACCTCGTCCATTGTCCTTGTTCGGCTAGAAGATCTAAGGCTCCGATAATGTCTGGAAATAAATACAATTAAGAGGTATTTCAACTTTTTTACCCTGTAAAATTAACTCACCGACATCGGCTAATTGTTCCACATCCCCTTTTTTCAATAATCTGTCTTTATATTTGGTTTCGACGTAATTTTCAAAAGCCGGATCGAGTTCTTTGGCGACTTTTCTCGCTTTATTCCATTCTTCTGCCGTTATAAAAGCGTCGATGGCTTCTTTCATCATTTCCATACTGACGTATAATTGAGCGGCCACGTTGTGTTCATCGATTTCAATCAATCTTAAGAATAAAAAATTACTTATAGGTGTCGGTATGGGTCATTTTAGACCAAAAGTACAAGTAATTAACAATAAGGCTGATTTTTTTTATAAGTACAAGTATGTAGATTAATATAAAAAAAAAGTTTACCAGTCTATCGATTTCCCAAATTAGAGAAAAATATCAAAAAACTTTTTTTTTCGAAATTTTTCAATATTTCACGCTGGAAAGAAGAGGGAGAAGAATAAAAAATACCACCGTGTAGGGAAAGTGTTTTGCAATAAAAAAGGTCCCATGCGTTTTTTTCATCCGATCAATGGTTTGTCCGTAAAAAATTCGGTAAACTAAGTATGTGTTCCATATCCGCGCGACTCTGCTGCACTGCGGAAGACCTACTTTCTGAATTGCAGAAAAAAATAGTAAGAGTTGAGGTTGTAAATAATAAATAAGAGGTGATAAATAATTTTTACATATTTTTATTGGAAAAAGGTATGAAAAAAATTAGATCTTAAAATTATATATTAATCTTCTTTTATACCTTTTCTCTCTATACATTTTGTTCGTTGAATATTAATCTTTATATTACATGAGTATCAAATTTTAATTTGAAAAAATAAAAGAAGATTCCTACCCGAATCTATAAAAATTTCTATTTTCGCTTATAATACAAAAAATCATTGAATCCAAAAGTTTATGTAAATTAATTAATTTTGTGATTATATATATTCTTCATCTCAGAAGTTTCCCCAATATTTCTACGCAAACCCCATTGAAATTACTCCAGTTTTTTCAAAGTTACAGTATTTAATATATATACAGGGTGGGGCACTATGAACGAACTATTCTCTGGCGTCTTAACGGAAAATATAATTAGAAAAAATAAGACGTAGAATTATGTAGATCACTTAGGACTATAATTTGAAAATATTTTGGAATATACAGGGTGCTCCAAAAAAGCGTGCCGTATCAAAGTTATTTAGGAGACCTTTAATTTATCAATAATAAATCATACAACAAAGCACTTACTGTCAAAATAACAAATTTTAAATTTTTAAAAACTCTCCATCGGAGAATCATGTCATAGCTACCTAACTAGATGTCAGCAAATAATTGAATATTAAAAAAACAAATTTGAAATTTCTCGAGAACTATCAGTTAGATATAGGCAACCCTAATACCAACTGAAAGGTAATAAATTCCCACGTTTAACAGACCCAACAGATACAGGGCGTTCCATTTAAATTAAGCCAGAAATTTATGTATTAAATGGTTAGTGTTATTCTGTAATATTAAAAACACCCTGTATATGATGGCATACCAGTAAATATTGGAAACGGAATGTTAAAAGCTTCTAGTGAGATGGTGTAAAGCAAATGTGGTTATTCGTTTTTATTTTGAAGTTATTGTATTTTTTCGGAGGGTCTACAAATTATGTAAAATCGATTTATCCTGGAAACTGAACTAGATAGGTATAGGGAAATGTTAATGAACTTACATTATTTTTAATAGTACAATTCAAAAATGTGATAAAATACAGGGTGTTCCATTTAAAGGAACCTAACTTTGATACGGCACGCTTTTTTGGAGCACCCTGTATATTCCAAAATATTTTTAAATTATAGTCCTTAGTGATCTACATAATTCTACGTATTATTTTTTCTAATTATATTTGCCGTTAAGACGCCAGAGAATAGTTCGTTCATAGTGCCCCACCCTGTATATATTTTCTTGTAAATTCATGATTCCTGAAATTTACAAAATGATAGAAATTGTCGTATTTCGTAATTAGGAAAAATTAATTATCCTTTAATTTTATCTATGGAACAGACCTCCTAAATAAGTTTCCATCCTTCGAAAAATTGTTTCAATGCCACCTAATTGTATAATATATGTTTGTCCACGACCACCTAATAATAAGTCAATATTTTACCTCCTAACTAAAGGTATATGGTACCCATATATCAACTGTCGTGAATTATGGTTCATAATACACTGTAGTGTATTATGGTTCATAATTCACGACTAGAGATGGGGGTACAATATGAAATAAACTATTAAATCTGTGTATTTTGTTCAGGAAATTTGTTTCTGACATATATCGTATCTATAAAATATTGTAATTTTTAGTATTGATACTTTTCATAACGATATTTTCTAATATTAAGTATTTTAAAACAATATATTTATAACGGTACGTTGTATTGATACTTTCTACAGTATCGCCCATCTCTATATATGTCAAATTATTTGAAGTAGCTGCCACAACATTTTGAGGTTAGTAATATGCCAAATCGCTACTGACCTTTATTTATTAATAAATAAATTAAGTGTCGTGGACAAAGTATAGTATTCTACTCGCAATTTATGGCCATAATTCACTTGGGTGACTTGCACCCATCGTGAATTATGGCTATCATAAATTGCTCGTTTAATAATATACTATTTATTGAGATACTTGGTTTTTTATAAGAATATAATATTTATATTATATATGAGTAATTTGCTAAAAATTATTATGTGCTATGACAAAAAAAATGCCATCTTAAAGCTGACACTTCCCTCTTCAAAACGCCCTATTACAATTATTTATATGTATTGTCATGATATGAATTATTGAAAAAAATAGAATTAATTTTTATCATTTAACAATTCTAATTCTAATTAATTGTTTGAGTTGAAAGATGTAGTAATTTAAGATTGGTATCTCCGTTTTATATAGTTTATAAAAAAATTTATAGTGTAAAATACATTGAAGTTTCTAAGTTTCCATTTAATAATGTACAATTACGATGATACATTATTTATACTTACGAGTTAATAAATTTAAAAGTTACACTCAGATAAACAAGTGACTGTAATGTATTTGATATATACCTTGCGTTGTCATGGAAATGAGAAAAACATAAACTAATTTGTATTTTGATGGAAGTTCAGAAAATACAACATTACCTATAGTTTGTTCATATATAAATATCTGTTTTCTTTTGGTATGAACTTGCTCCTTTTAAAGAAAATAAATTAAAAAAGAAATATTAAAAGTATTTTTATTTATATGTGGTGGTATGAATAATATTTTATTACAGTATATTACATTATAAATGTACAATAGTTTATAATGTACTCCGCCGCGCATCAGAAAATAGAGTCGCGCGTTGCGGAACACATACTTAGTTTACCGAATTTTTTCCGGACAAACCATTGCTCGGACGAAAGAAACACATGAAACCTTTTTTATTGTTAAACACTCCCCCTACACGGTGGTATTTTTTATTTTTCTTTACTTTCCTCCCAGCGCAAAATATTGGAAAATTTCAAAAAAAAGGTTTTTTGATTTTTTTTCTTTCTAATTTGGGAAATCGATAGACTGGCAAACTTTTTTTTACATTAATCTACATACTTAAAGGTACTTATGAAAAAAAAAATCAGCCGTATTGCTAAATTACTTGTAGTTGTTTCGTCTGGCCTATTAAAAGTTGATGTAAATAAACATTCTACCTACCTTGGACTTAAAACTTTAATAATCTCCAAAGCTTCGTCTCCAAACAAAAATTTGTTTACCATATCGGCTGCTCGTAAAAGCGCTCTTTTGACTATAGACGGTTCTGTGATGCTTGTATTAACCTGAAGCGAAAAAGAATTTTGCGTCAAGTTCTTTGCTGATCCTAAGTTCATTTTCCACGTTGCGTCAAATCGCGGCGACTTGTTGCTGGGACAAATCGCTGCGAGAAAAAGGACAATCAGCATATCGATAGTTTGTTGCTGCTACTCATCCAGGCATAAGGGAAACGTAACGTGTTGCCAACTTGATTGACAGTGACAGCAATGTCAGAGCGGAGCGCTAATAGAAATTTTGGGTTGGTGCGACAAAATCCGCCGGAAAAGTTACAAATTCGCAGCGACTTCCTCCTCGAAAATAGAGCAGGTTCTAATTCATGCGACCAAGAAAAAAAAACGCATGCGACTTTTTCGAATTGCAACGTCAACTCGCACCATGGAAAATGGACTTTATAGATGGGAAACTGACCCGTAACGCCCCCTACAGCGAATTATTAGTACGAGTGGCGCCGCTTTGACAGTCCCTTAAGTAACTCTAAGACCTTTGACATGATATTTTGGTTGTTTTTAACAGCAAATCATTTACTAACCTGTAACAAGCAATCTACGGCTTGTTTGTGTTGACCGGCCAATGCCCATTCGTTGGCTCTCGATAATAGAGTCTCTATATTGACATCTGTCATTTGATTGTGATGTGAACTGCTGTATTCAGATTGTAGAGAAGGATAAAGATGAGGTAAATAATCTTTACAAACACGTAAAGCATCGATCCACATGTCTAGAAAATACATTCTCAATCTTCATTATATATTTTGAATCTATGTTCAACATAAACTTGTGACACCTTTAACTAAAGATAAATTGCAAGAGATAATGTTAATTTGAAAGGTTTGCCTGGAAATTCATTCACAACAATGAATAAGCTTAATAGGTGGGAATGTTTGAAAATATTTGGTTTCATTTATCTCAAGGGCTTCTAAAAGATTTAAAGGATGTCAAAATTTAATCTCCCAGGTGCTGTGCTCTAGGATTCTGAATTACTGTGCGTGGATGGGGCTTTCTTCTTCCATGCTACAAAATATACATTCTTATTCTTCCACCCCTATTTTTTGCGGCTTCACCTGTTTCTTCCAATATTATATTGAAGCTGATTCCGCAGAACGGTTCAGGCCCCTAAAAGGGTATTTCAGTCCCCTCTCTTTGCTAGTTCAACTACCATTTCATTTCCTTCTATTCCAGTGTGTCCTGAAATCCACAATAAAGTCTCACCTAGTTCATTGAGCTTGCCTATGCATTTCCAAACCGGTTTCGAAATGATTACACAAGAGCTTAGTGCCTTAATGGCTGCTTGACTATCCGACATTATGATAATGCTTTGTCTTCTGTATCCTTTATCAATATTGAACTGGGCGCACTTTCTTATGGCGTGGATTTCCGCTTGAAAGATACTTGGGGTTTTTCCCAAGCTTTCAAAGTGTTTGGTTCCTGGCCCGCACACTCATATCCTATCCCAGTTCCTTCTATTGCTTTTGAGCCGTCTGTGTACTATTGAATGGCATTCTTTCCAAGTCTGCTAATGGTATTTGGATCCCATTCCTTCTTGTTGCTCAAGTCCGTGACGAATTTCTTTGAAAAGTGATACATATTTTCATCATACCGTCTTGCGGCATGTCTGTCATGGTTGTGTGATGTTGTTTGGCATTACATAAAACCAATAATTAGATTCGTTCACCGAATAGTAATGAACAAGAAGGATTACTCTCAGCTCCGCCTTTTTTACGATATTTCCTTGACGTCATTCTTTGGCATCGTCGCAACTATTTTTCGGAGTCACTCCTTAGTATTCTACGGGCTGTCTTCACCAACGGGTCAGATAAAATTATTGCGTGTGTAGTTGAAATTTAGTTGTATGTTACGAGTAAAATTGATTTCCCCGAAGAAGCAAGAAAGAATTCACTTAAAATATATACAAGTGACTATCAAACACTTTCTAGCACCGATGGTAACGCTCTGATCTATATTTCTATATTACTGGCTATTTGTTGAAAAAATGTTCGCTACAACACTCATGTGACACATGTAGAGAATACAATGGAAAAAAATCTTTACAAAAGCAAGAAACTATTTTTTTTGAAGCAAAGTCGTATTCTAATTCAAAAGAATCGGGCGGCTTAAAAATTTACCTCCCCTAAATGTGATTGAATATCTCAAAAAATTGGAGGAAATATTCATTGAAAATTTCAATAATTTGGCTTCGTATAGATCTATCGGAGCAACATTGAAAAATGTATTTAATACAATACCTTTCACACATCCTTGTCCGCTGTTCCCATTTGATTATTTTTTGTCTCTACACCAGAGTCAGAATATATTTTACTGTAAAATTTGCAAACCGAGACATTAAAAATCAAATTCGAAGTAAGCAGCCTTCAAAACTGAACATAAAATTAAAAATATTGGAAAATGTATGATTCTCCACGAACATTGTTGAAAATAATTTATGTACACGTTTTTCTTATTTTTATTTATATATTTGATATTAATTATTTATTACTTATGTATTCATTTATTTTTTATTGGTAACACTTTTGTTAAAACGAGATCTTCTTTATTAAAAATATTTATATTGAATATCCAGTTGATATTTAGGTGTATTATTGTCCATATTCCTCAATATTAACTCCGTTAACTAATTTTAATAACATTCATTCAAATATATGTTGACCAGACCTTGTACAATATACTTTTTATTGTGCATGTCACAATTTTTACGAGGAAACCTCGTATTCGTACACAAACACGTGCTATCTAACTCTAACAGATAATTTATTAACGCCGGCTAGCCTTTATCTACCCCACATTAAAGAAAAAAAAAAGCCGAGTGACCCTTCTTGTTAATTACTATTCGGTGATTCGTTGGAATTGTTTATTATTAAATAATTCAATGTAATTATGTCTATTTTGAAAACAATGCAGTATTTATTGTTTTATAGTTATCGAATAGTAAATAGACACGTGAGGTCATGACAGTGAGAGGTCACGTAAAAGGATATTCGACCTAGGGAAGTATGTATATTATGCTGATGAAGTATACAAGTGGACATTCAGATATATTCAGATTTAATAGATTCAATGTAGTTCATTGTCAATAATCTATATTATGTGACAGGCCTAAGTATAGCCATTGTCATAATTAGTGTAATTAGTTAAGTTATCCAATAAAACATCATCCCATTGAATCATGTAGTTTTTATACGACTATTTGAGCCGCTTCCAAAGGACTCGGACTTCCACCAAATGTTGTCTGATTTCTAAGAAGTGCGGAGGTAGTTTTTTTAATGATTCCCTCTCTATTTAGTCGGTATTGTTCTTTAAGCAACACTTTCCACCACCATATGTAGTGGTGTGAGGTTGAGAATCACTTCCATGGCTGCTGTTGTTGTTCTCATTGCTCCTGTAATGCTAGTCTTTGAATTTTGTAGAGGTTTTCTCTCATCTTCAATGAATTAGTTCTACTACTCCACGCAATGGCTCTATGAGTGATAATTAGTGTCACTATGGCAGTGTACAAGCAGCTTAGAGTTTTTGGGTAACAACCCCAGATTCTCCTGCACACCATGCCATATTTGCTTTGTATGTAATCTTCTTTTCGTCTTTGCTCCACAGGAGTTTACTTGGCTAGAGTCAAACCTAGATACTTGACTTCTTGTCTTCATTTCCCATCAAGTTTAATGGTTTTGAGGTTGTTTTCTTTTCTTAGTGAAGACTTCCAAGATGGTTTTAGTGGGGTTAATACTAATTCCCACTTGCTTACACCAGCTATTTGTATAGTTCAGCTTCAGACCCAGGAGGGATTGTTGTGAATGAATTTCCTGGTAAACCTTTTCAAATTAAGAACCTTTTGGATTAAGCTCAACTTTGTTATCAGAACACCTCACCAGTTTACTACTGACTTAGACTGACTACTACTGAATGTGCAGGCGAGCCTTGACCTAGCCAAACTAAAGTCAAGGTTCCGGCACTGAGGCCACTGGCGGGCCCATTGTGCCATTCCTGCTACCTAGACATCCACGAAGCCGAGCCCTTCAATAAAGGCCACAACCTTTTTCAGTGGATGCCTGCTTTTGTCTCCAGGGGCCATGACAGGGACTCCGAAGATTCGCCTGCGTAATACAGCCCAGTGTGGACACTCTAAGGTCTAAGAGAACATGGACTGACGTTTCGTCAGTCATGCCGCAACATAGGGAACTTTCCTCTACTCCTCCGTTGTAGAGGTGCTTCCTCACATAGCAGTGCCCTGTTAGGAGTTCTGCTATCTTCCTCAACCTACTCCTTGGTAGTTCAACAGCTGCCCCAGCGTGTCCATCAGTCACAAGTTTAAGTTGAAGATATAAAGATTTAAACAATAGCTATTTGTGTATCAAGAGCAGAAAGTAGTACTTTGACAATCTGTCGAGACTACCAAATGACTTACTGCTCGAAATACACACAATATTTTTCCTACGATCACACCAAAATAAAATTAATTGCCATTGTTTGTACCAGATTGCAGTTTCGTGTACCTATGTACGTAGGCAACACGTATTACATTAATGTCAGATATTTTGTAGATTTCCCTATTTCTAATTAAATTATTACGGAAAATACTGTTGTATGCTTCATTATATTATCTACATATAAATAAAATTAGGCGTGCGCCAAAGTTACTTTCTGCTTAAGAGCGCCAATAATGTCAAATTATGACATCTCGCGGAAAACATCAACTTTGCAGTTGCTTTTCAAGGCACAAAAGAAAAACTAAATTGTTTTATTTCATCAGTTCAGTATGGATTTTGATCAAGTAAAAGCATCATCTATACAATTTTTGAATAAATAATTTAATTTTTCAATTGTCTTACCTTCGCTTTTGTACTTTTGTACGATCAATTCCGGTACTTGTGCTCTCAATAAAAGCACCTCGAATTCGGAAAATTGTTTATCTTTGAAACATTGAGCTGCTTGAGCTTGAAGTACTTCCGGTACGGCTTCCGGTTCGTATTTTTCGCTTATTCTTAAAGCGTTTATCCAATTTTGCGCGTGTACGTACATTAGAATAGCTTCTTTCGGTTTTCCTGCCAATATAAACTCGGATTCGGCTTCATTGTATTTTCCTTCGTCTTCTAAAGCCATAGCGTGTTTCAAGTGAACTTCTTTTACCTTAAATTAAAAAAGAAATTTAGATGCAATAATTCATTTTTAATAATAACATATACTTATTACCTTATCGGATAAATTCTTACACAACTGAAAAGCAAATTCAAACTGATACGTTTCACATGCATAATTAATGCACGGCTCCAAAATACCATATTTGTTCAGTAATTTAATAGCCGAATCGATATGAAGCGTTCTGGCCCATAAAAATGCCACTTGATTGGCAGAGTTCGGTCCACCGTTTTGTTTTGCCACTCTGTAAGCTTCCTCCCACATACCTAGTGTTCTGAAATTATAAAAAATATCGAATAGTTTAGATAGAATGTGTGGTAACCTGGATCTCTACAGTGCAATAATAACACCCATGTTTACGTATGGGGCAATTACATTGGTGTCGAAGGTCCTACAAGCAACTGGAATCCAAAAATGATATCAAATACAGCGAATGGCTTGTTTAAACAGGGTTCATAGTCATTTTCCAAAATAAAATTCCAGGTTTTCCCTGACCTAAAATTTTTTTTCCAGGTCACTTTCAGGAATCCACTAAAAAAGTAAGTCTGGCAAATGAAATTCTTCCTAAGCTTAGCCTCTCCTCCCCACACACACACTAAAAAAGTTATTTTCATTCAAACCCATAGTACACAGGGAAGAAGCATCACGTTTGAAAAAACCAATACATAAAAGTATTGAATTAATTTATTTGCATTTTGTGCAGAATCCATAAATATTCTTGAGTCAAAACAGGTAATATACTTTGCCAAATTATATTTCATGCATGATCTTTCAGCAATTATTTTTACTGCTGCTACAAGAAATTTTTTCCAAAATCTTACTAGATCTACTTCAGAAACCTTTAGTATCATGTCCGAGCTCTAGCTATCTCTTTTTATTTCATAGGTATAAAAAATAATAAAAGAATGGTCAAAGTTTATGGGGAACGATCAATAATTTTATCTAAACTTGAAGGGGAAAGATCAATAATAATTTTTCAGGTAAGGGAAAAATTTCCCTGACATTTTTGGTTATTTCTGTTGAAAATGATGTTTTCCCTGACTTTTCAAGGTGCTCCAGATCGCTATGAACCCTGTTAGACATCCACAGGATCCATGAGAACAACACCAACCGCGGCAATGGAACTAATTACTGGTCTGACCACTCTGGACCGGTACGTCAAGGAGGTTGCGTTAATGGCCATGGTACGATTGCGCACGGCCGGTGTAAACCCTGAAGTAGGAGTGGGCCAATTGAGGCTAAGCCTATGGCAAGATGGCTTACTGCCCTTACTATGGCTTACTGCGCTACCTCTGCTGCAGGCAGCCAATGATGCAATTGAACCCAGGTTTGTGTTTAAAAAACCCTGGCTCAAAAATAAAAGAAGGCTCAGGATGTGGAGTTTACTCCAGAGCACTAAGCCTAAGGATTAAGTGGGGAATTGGAAACAATACCAGCGTGGTTCAAACAGAACTGGCTGGTATCTCAATTGCCACAAAGGAAATAACCAGAAAAGGAATTTCTGGCAAACATAACAATCTGCACTGATAGTAGACAAGCCCTATTAGCATTGAACAGACAACGTGTTATATCGGGGCTAGTACTAGAGTGCCACCAAGATTTAGCTAACGCCTCGGCAGAAAACAATAATCAATAATCTTGAGGTGGGTTGAAGGGAACGACAGGAGTAAAGGTTATCGCATTGCTGATTCTTTAGCCAGGGAAGCGGCTGGACTAAAAATTTTAGGACCCAATGACACCTACGACCTAACGACTTGGACAATTGCGGAACTAGCCAAAGGTTACACCCATGCTCAATCCCTTAATAGATGGGATGGAATCAAAGGATGCAGTTTTGCTAGGATCAACCTGGGCGACCCTGGGAAGCTGGCGTCGAAGAAATATTTGGCGATGACCAGGAAAAACCTACGTTTAACAGTAGGATTTCTGACTGGCCACTGTCAACTTGTAACATAACACGTTGGGGCCAATTTCCAACATGTCTTACCGGCGTCAACTTGAAGTTTCTAGTATGGAAGAAGAAACGGAGTTGAAGAAGAGAAGGAACTTGAATCTGATGAAAATAAGAAAATTCAGTATAAGAGGAGAAAACTGATTGAGGAAAAATGTTGCTGGAGGTCGAAAGGTTAGGAAAAATTAGTTCAAGAATATGTAGTAGGAGCTGGGATCCGATATCCAAACGGAAAGTTCTTGATGGAAATAGATGAACCTAATAGGAGAAAGAGAAGTTATAAGGTGAACACTTTGATGGAGATGAAGTTGTAACGATCGAATATCTATCGTTATTTTTTTTTGTATCTACTTCTATCATTAACTTTCGAATAATTTCTTTTCAAACCCCTTTTCTACGCCTTTGTCTATAAAACGAATATCGCTAAAACCCCTTTTCTACATTCCGCCGTTCTAAAAAAATGTAAAAATGAAAACAAGATTGTTTTCAAAGTGCACAAGTCCCTACTCTTTGTTCTAAGATTTATTGCCTTTTCTGTTGATATTTCTATGCAGCTTTTCTGTTTGATGTGGGGCACGTTACATTTTTTAGAACGGCGGAACGTAGAAAAGGGGTTCTAGCGATATTAGTTTTATAGGCAAAGGCGTAGAAAAAGGGTTTAAAAAGAAATTACTTGGAAGTTAATGATAGACGTAGATACAAAAAATAACGATAGATATTCTATCGTTACAAACTAAGGAAACATATCCATACGATGGAGCTAGTGGACACACCTCTATGCAGGATGTGTGAACAGGAAGATGAAACTGTCAGACAGAGAGTGTGTGTTCGGTGAGTCTTGGCCTACACCTGCCGATATAAAGGAGATGTCTCCTAGAGTGACCTGTCCACCTTCCCGGGAAGGACAGGATTGACGATGACCTAGGACAACTCCTCTGGAGGATGTACAATGGGTCACATGTGGCCTCACTACTCTACAGCTACAGATAGAATGTTTTTACCAACCTGTACATGTTCATAGCAGCTTTCCATTCGTTAATAGCCAAAAAATGAATTTCCGCCGCTCTATATTTTCCTTGACTTTCCAGTTGTTGTCCGAGATGTAGATGGGTAGTTTGTAGAAGATTCGGATGAAACTTTTCTACGAGTCTCACCATATTATCGTATTGTTCGACTCGTTTATACATAGCAATAGCCAGATCCGGTGCGTTTACGGAAAGATACAATTTCTCGGCTTCTCTATATTTACCATTTTCTTCTAAGCTTTCGGCGTGTTTGACGTACATTTCGTACACTTCTTCGTTATCTAAATATTTAGAAGCGATGGAGTGTGCTTTTTCCCATAGACCAGCCTCGTTGTACATATCGACGGCTTCTTTGTACATGCCGCAAGCGGCGTACAATTTTTCCGCTGTGGAAAAATCTTTGACGCTGGAAAAATGATTTGCGATAATTTCGTAATATTTTTTAACCGTATCGGCATCGTCGATAACTTTAATGATGTGAACGGCTTTTTTCCATTGTCTAGCGGCTACAGCGGAGTTTAATGCTTTAAGCGTGCAGCCGGCTTCGATATAGTGACTAATAGCGGCATCCGTTTGCTTACTTTCTACCAAACTATCGCCCCATTCTTCTTCCAATTGAACTACTTTGTCCGGACTCACCGTTCGAGCCAAATCCACGGCTTTGTTCCAAACTTTTCCTGTTAAGTAATAATTTTCCATTAGTTATAGAAAAAGTTATTCAAATGAATTTCCATTGAGTGAGCATATTCATATACTAACTGAATGACTTACAGTAGTTCAAATGTAAATCTTTTGCCACCCAAATCTCGCCACGTTTATGAACTTGCATATCAGCGATTCATGGATTGGTGTAAAGAAAAAAATGTGCAAAACTATGCGGAGAGTGTTCTTATGGTGTATTTCTCAAATTCAACGAAGACCGTCAAGCCATCCACTCTTTGGTCACAGTATTCAATGTTGCGATCCACATTGGATATCAAAAATGGTGTGGATATTGGTAAATATTCAAAATTACGAGCATTGTTAAAAAGGCAAAGTGATGGATATATACCTAAAAAGTCTAGAGTTTTTACAAAGGAGGAAGTGGATCGGTTCCTGGATATGGCACCTGATAACGTATATTTGATGATAAAGGTTGTTCTAGTATTAGGAATTGGAGGTGCTATGCGTTGTGACGAACTAGTTCATTTGAAAATTGATGACATTGAAGATATGGGCTCGGTCCTGGTCGTAAAAATTTTGCAGACAAAAAACAAGAAACCTCGTTTGTTTACCATTATAGGCGAGAATTATTTGCGTTTATTTCGAAAATATGTTGCACTACGGCCATCAAATATACAGGAACGTCGGTTATTTTTAAAGTATGTTAATAGGAAGTGTCAAAGAATGGTTGTTGGTATTCACAAAATTAGTGCCGTGCCGCAAGAAATTGCAAAATTTTTGAAGTTGGAAAATTGGAAGGAGTATACTGGACATTCGCTAAGAAGAACATCTGCTATACTTCTTATTAATGGTGGCGGTGACCTCACTTGTCTTAAAAGACATGGAGGTTGGAAATCAAGTACGGTAGCAGAAGTATATATTGAAGAATCACGTATCAACAAAGAGAATACTGCCAGAAAAATATTGCAACCTGACAAAGAAGGTACAAGTACCTGTTCAGATATTTCCTCGAATGTTTAATCAACAGTTACGGAGAATATTTTGAGTTGTTTTAACATTAATGAAAATCTTTTGAATTGTTCGAAAATTTTTAGTGATAATTTCAGTGGTGCTTTGAATTTCGGCAATAATTGTTCCAATTGTACATTCAATATCACTATAAATAACAAATAAATATATAGTTGCCCAATTAGTTTGTTTTACTAAGTTTGTAAGAGACAATGTTTTTTTCTTCAAATTTAAATTAGAGAGCTCAAATGCAATTATTTTTAGTCCTAGGATTAAAAGTAGAGTTTTTAATCCTAGGATTATAAGTGTTGCTAAGCAACGAGCAAATTTTTGTACGGTAAGGGAATTGATGGCTTTTGCACCTGAAAATAGTACAAAAATATCAAAATTTTTTTATGGTTGGAGAAAAAATATATTTTTACGCAAATCTCTAGGAAATATTGACATTCCAGACAAAGTTTCTTAAAGAAAGAGTCAAGATTTCCTATTCACTGTAAGAAAATTATATTTCTATACACACACTCAATGATGTTGACTAACCTTTTCTGTAGCATTCCATAGCCAAATCGGACTTATCGAGTTTCTCGTAAATTTCAGCCGCGTATTCGTACAATTCCTGTTTGATCAAATTTTTCAAAACCCCTCCAATAACATTGTGATCGCTCAACAATTGCGGATATTTGGATAACAGATTGGGGATACGAAGTAGTTTGTTGGATTTCAAATACATGTTCAAAGCTTCTTCGTATTTCCCTTCGTTTTCCAATACTTGACCGACTTTTTCGTACTGTCCGCTTTGCATTAAAAGCGACATGTGTTCGTCCTTCAATTCCTTCAAATTTTCGTAGTTTCTTTGTTCTGCCAATCTAAATAATCATAAAAAAGAAATTAAATAATATTTAAATATCTTTTTCACTTACCGAATCGCCTCGTCCCATTTATGCAATTTTTTGTACATAGTCAAAGCTTTTTCGATATCTCCTTGTTCTAAATAAATATTTTCCGCGGTATTTAGATCACCGTATAGAACGGACAACCTTGCCCACACTTCAGGTGAGTTATTAGAATTTTCTTTATATTTTTCTACAAAAATTTGCGCTTCTTTGGACGTTTCTTGTAGAAAAAACGCCGTCGCTACTTCGCTCAAAGCAGTACTACACCTTTCGGCGAGAAATAAATTTTGCTGCTTCATCGCTATCAAGTACAAAGTGTGCCACATGGCTTCGGCTTCCGAAGAATTATTCATGCTTTCGAGAAAAAGTACGGCTCTATTGTAATCGTTATCGTTTAAGGCAGTACCTAGAACAATTTTTTTTTTTGAGATTAGGCCAGACGATAGGGGTAACAACTACAAGTTATTAGCAATACGGCTGATTTTTTTCTCATAAGTAGATTAATATAAAAAAAGTTTACTAGTCTATCGATATCCCAAATTAGAAAAAAAAATCTAAAAACTTTTTTTTCGAAATTTCTCAATATTTTGCGCTGGGAGGAAGGTAGAGAAAAATAAAAAATACCACCGTGTAGGGGGAATGTTTTTCAACAAAAAAGGTTTCCTGCGTTTCTTTCGTCCGATCAACAGTTTGTCCAGAAAAAATTCGGTAAACTAAGTATGTGTTCCGCGCGACTCTATTTTCTGAAGCGCAGCGGAGTACTATAAACTATTGTACAGTTATAATGTAGATATAAATAATTGTAATAGGGCGTTTTGAAGAGGGACGTGTCAGCTTCAAGATGGCATTTTTTTGTCATAGCACATAATCATTTTTAGCAAATTACCCATATATAATATGAATATTATATTCTAATCAAAAACCAAGCATCTCAATAAAAAATATATTATATAATAAGGTGGCATTGAAACAATTTTCCGAAGGATGGAAACTGTTATAAAGGAGGTTTGTTCCATAAATAAAATTCAATGCTACTCAATTTTTCCTAATTACGAAATACGTCACTTTTCATTATCTTGTAAATTTTAGGAATCTTGAATTTACAAGAAAATTTATATATTAAGTACTGTAACTTTAATAAAACCGGAGTAATTTTAATTGGGATTGCGTAGAAATGTTGGGTAAACTTCTAAGATCAAGAATATGTAATCACAAAATTAATTAATTTACATATATTTTTGGATTCAATGATTTTTTGTATTACAGGCGAAAATAGCAATTTTTATAGATTCGGGTAGGAATCTGATTAAAAAAATTTGATATTCCTGTAATATGAAGATAAATATTCAACGAACAAAATGTATAGAGTGAAAAGGTATAGAAAATGATTAATATATAATTTTAAGAAATAATTTTCTGCATACCTTTTTCCAATAAAAATATGTAAAAATTAATTTATTACCTCTTATTTATTATTTACAACCTTAACTTTTACCAAAGATTGAAAAAAAATCTGATTGATTATTTATATTTTTTTCTGCAATTCAGAAAGTAGGTCTTCCGCAGTGCAGCAGAGTCGCGCGGAAGCGGAACACAAACTTAGTTTACCGAATTTTCTCCAGACAAACCATTGATCGGACGAAAAAAAACGCGAGACCTTTTTTATTGCAAAACACTTCCCCTACACGGTGGTATTTTTTATTCTTCTCCACCTTCCTCCCAGCGTTAAATATTAAGGAATTAAAAAAAAAAAGTTTTTCATTTTAAACTTTTTTTTACATCAATCTACACACTTTAAGGTACTTATATGGAAAAAATAAGCCGTATTGCTAATTACTTGTACTTTTGGTCAAAAATGACCCATACCGACTGGCCTAGATACCCTGTAGGTGTATTGAAGTATAAAAATTTTCTTACCAAATTCAACTAATCCTTCGTCCAATTCCAAATTGAAAGTGTTATTGCCTTCGACACAAATAGCTTCGGTTTTACCGTTATTTCTAACGATATCAATAACATCACCTTTAATTGTCATCACCGTAGGATTTTCCGGTAAATCGATGTTGTACCATATTGCTAGGGTGTTGTTAGCTTGGGCGACCGCTACGTCGCTACTTTCCACCCATTGCACAAAACTTACGCCGGTAAAAATAGTTTGTTTCAGCTGACTAAGAACTTCAACGAGTATTAATCTGAAAAAAGAAATGGGAAAAATTAAATTTAAAACATAGTCCAGTCGGGTTAGCCCAAAAACTTTCAAAACATGGATGTGGAAGCAGTAGGCCAGTTTTTTGATGGAATGCCTCAAAAATATCATGGTCAATGATAATCCGTGGCCTCCACCGGTTTTTAAGCTGTGCTAATTGCACAATAACAGTTTATAGCCAAAACAACTGAAAATGGGCCTGTGGTTCAAAATGTAAAAACTCCCATCTCTGCAGCCACAGAGGAAAAATAAGTGAAAAAAATTGAAAACAGCTGTTTTTAAAACGCAAAACAATAATGCAATTTATAAAGAAATGTTAATAATTATTTGTCTCATAATACCTTATTTATTCCCGAACTGAATGCAATAAACGTGGTTTCGATATCTTATTTAGTTGCTGTGAAATATAATTAATGTTAATAAACATTAGGTAAAAGAAATAGAAAGTTAGAATAAAGACATATGCCACAAAAAATTGCTCAAACTTACAATAATGTTTTTACACATTTTAGAAGGTTACAGCTATCATATGCAATGATTTAATCAACAGTTTTTTCAGTTTAACTGACTCAGATATTAGTTTAAAAAAGTGGTTAAAATTTTACCTAAAGTAACAATTATTAAGATATATGTGCAATTAAAATCTGAAAATACCCACTTAAAGGATTTGAAAAAAGAAAACTTTTGGCGTTTTGAACGTTCAATTCGGACCATTTAATCCCGAGTTATTGAATCACAAACTTGATCAATGATTCTAGGCAAACGAAGAATATAACGAAAAAAAAAAAAAAAATACTGGCATGCAGTTCCTCTGCATACTTCCCAGATATTTTTCAACACACCTACCTCTCATAACTTATCAACAATTAAATCAAATAGAAGAGAGAATGTGCGCGGAAAAGGCTCTCGGCACTGTGATTCCTAGGGGAGGGCATGGCTGAATATAGCTGAGTAAAGCAGATTATAATATGTGGCTAGAGGTTGATTCGTTCCTGCATGTCGGTATTTTCTTTTTCGTTAGCTTGTTGATAGTTGGCCAAGAACAGTTGATCAAGTTTGGGATTCAATAACTCGGGATTAAATGGTCCGAATTGAACGTTTAAAACGCCAAAAGTTGTGTTTTGTCAAGTCCGTTGAGTGGGTTTTTTCAGATTTCAATTTTAACCAATTTTTTAAACCAACGTCTGAGTCAGTTAAACCGAAAAAATTGTTGATTAAATCATTGCATATGATAGCTGTAACCTTCTAGTACGTGTGAAAACATTATTGTGAGTTTGAGCAATTTTTTGTGGCATATGTCTTTATTCTAACAATGTCTATTTCTTTTACTTAATGTTTATTAACAATTAGATTTCACAGCAACTAAATAAGATATGGAAACCACAATACACTTACTCACGGTATGCTGATTTCTACTCCAAATTGCGTCCGAGCCGCGCAGTTACGTCACGCGGGAACCAGAAATTTACACCCACCTCTCACCAGTCTTTCGATTCATTGTTTTTTCATGCAATACAAGGTGTTGTTAGCTTTAATTTCAATTTTACTTGAGCTGATTCGTTTATTTGGAATTTTATTACCCACTAATTTACTCTTATTGGTGTTATTTAATACTGTTTTATAATAGGTCTGTTCCAACCGCTATCATAAACTGTCAGAAACGATCAGAGAATAGTCGACCATTGCAATCAGTGATAAGAATTACGCGAAAGTAATGTGGTTGTTTGTTATGACCAGTTATTCTCCGATCGTTTCTGACAGTTTCTGATTGCGGTTGGAACAGACCCAATATAATGCCATTTTTGTTTTGGTAACGATTAAGAGAAATAAATAGGAAAATCAGTTTTTAAAACTGCCTGAAAAAACTGGACAAGAATATGTCATAATTAACAAAATTCAATAAATTATTTAAATTATTTTAAATATTAGCTTTTCCTACTCCTATACTATAAATTATTAATTAAATGCCAATTTTCAGTTTCATAATGATACTTTTTTCATTATGAAACTGAAAAATTGACCAATAGAAATCTAGATTTTTAAATAACCAAGTAGGCAGACCCAATATTTTCTATAGAATGTCGAGAAAAGACCAAAATAAATGTCGAGCACCAGACCAAAAATACTTAATGACCAAGGTAAATATATATTTAAACTTATTAATTTTTGTTTACAATAATTTATTACTAATTTTGTATAACAGTAACATACCTATATACGTTTTATTTTAGTTTAATGTGGTCCCGTAGGGTGGTTCGAGACCCAGTTTGTGCATTTTTTTTAAATCAAATTTCTTTTTCGTAGAAAAAATAGTGTATGCAAGTTTCATGTAATAGTTATTAATACACTCGCATTAACCCAGTGACACCTTTGTTAAGGAGTCTTGTATAATGAATAAAATATAATGGTAGAAATATGAAATATAAAATATTTATAATATAATCGTGTATTTTAATTTTGTCCACCCATAAATATTTCTGTCACATCTTTTTAAAATGTAAAAAATATATATTGCCTACATATTTCTACACGTTTTGTACATTTTTAACTCCCAGCATCATTGTACTTACCAAAAAAAGATAACTAAGTTACTGATAATAAAGTAATATTTCATATTATATCTGAAACACCATGTCGCATTTAAATAATCATTCATAAAGTGGAAATATGCATGAAAATTAAACACAAACAGAGTATTTCCCATATATTTAGCATTGTACATCACCGATTGAGATTCCCACATGACGTCACACGCTGTCGGCTACATGCGCAAGAACATACCGTGAGTAAGTGTATCCTGATCGAATCCACGTTTATTGCATTCAGTTCGGGAATAAATAAGGTATTATGAGACAAATATTATAAATTGCATTAGTATTTTGCGTTTAAAAAACAGCTGTTTTTTTAATTTTTTCTACTTATTCATCCGCTGTGGCTGCAGAGATGGGAGTTTCTACATTTTGAAATACGGAATTTTATAGCAAATTTCACGCCCTATAACTTTGTTCCCATAAATGTGCACGATAAACTCAATACATTTCGAGTAAAATTCGAAAACATGGCGAAAAACAGGCCCATTCTCAGTTGTTTTGGCTATAAACCGTTATTGTGCAATTTGCACAGCCTAAAAACCGGTAAAGGCAACGGATTATCATATAAACCAAGATATTTTTGAGGGATTCTATCAAAAATCTCGCCTACTGCTCTTACATCTACCTTTAATGCTAACCCGACTGGACTAACAATCAAAAATGTATCTTTATACCTTTGTTTTTTATCGCGAAACAACAATTTATTTCCGATTTCATTCAATTCCAACCAATCGATTTTCGAATCGTGACCAATTTGTCCCAATAAAACCCCATTTATCAAGTCTACTATACAGATTGTCTTCAGATCGAGCAAATACGCCAGTTTTTTATTATCCACAGTTTGATTTCGTTCGTTCAATCGAACACTTATCAAGTGAGGATTAGCAAATTCCGTTCTAACGGAACATAGCACGTCGTTATCACCGTATTCTATTAAAGTCAATTCCCCGGCGTTGAAAACCAAACAAACATTTGCGTTTTCGAAATAAAATTTTTCGTTGTGTCCTGAATTATTCCAAGGAACCTGAAATTTAATTATTGATCAGTGTTACAATACAGGGTGTCCCACGACGAGTTAAAACTATCTGTATATGGCAAAATGCATTAAAATGGAAGAAATAAAGAAATTTGATATTTATGAAGTTAAACATTGAACACTTTTTATACACACCCTGTATAAAATGAAATTTTTTTCAAAATAGATTCAAATAGGTCTGACCTTGCTAAAAGCAATCGAACAGAAACCATTTTCATAACTTTAAGGGTATCCTCGTGAAAAAATAATTTACAAGGGTCTGCAACGGTCAAATTTTTTACAAAAAAATAAATAAGTATGCATTTTTCGAAAAAAGTTTTCAGACAAAAGTATACTAAAATTTTACGTAGATTTAAAAAATGTATTAATATACAGGGTGTTCTATTCAAAATAACAAAGTTTCAGTCGACTTCCGTTAGAAAATATTTTAGTTAAAAAGATCGCATCCGAAAACCGAAACGTAGAAATTTTCATGATTTTACCATAAGTATTTTGCCATATACAGATAGTTTTAACTCGTCGTGGGACACCCTGTATTCTATGGTAATAATTTTTACCTCGCTTAGTAGATTTCTCATTAAATCTGCCACTAATAAAGTTTCTTCAGTTCTTGCAACCAAATAACAATCTTTACCCATTATTTTGATGTCTTCTATTTCCCCACCATATTGTGATTTTAATATAACAGCACGATTGTTTTCATTTAAGGACTTTACTAAAACCTGACTGGGTCCTACGTACGTTATTTCATATATATCTTTCCAAACTGTTCTTTTCAACACTAAAATACCAAAGATTCATACAATTTTTTTTTTGTTAACCGGCAACTTAATAATCTTACCTGATTCAAACATAAAAACAGCTCCACAAAGTCCTCCACATGTAACTTTAGATCCATCTCTTTTCCAAGCTAATGCGGTGATTGTATAAAAATTAGTCAGTTCTTTCGGAGCACTTTCTTCCCAAATAGATCTTCTGGTATTCCATATAAACATCCTTAAACGACTAAAACTTCCTACTGCTACTGCCTAAAATATAGAAAATGATATTAATTTAAATCCTTAGTCTAGTATATTGTCTAATGAATGACATATCACTTGGTATTATTACTTACCTGACCGCTAGGACTGCAACAGGCTACATTAAAATCATGTTCACTACTATCCTTTCCGTAGTCGAAAGTCTTCACTAATTTCCCATGATTGTTTACAATCGACACCCTTTTGTCACATCCAGCCATAAATATATGCCCTTGAGTCCATGCTAATCCATAAGGAGGAACCGAATGTAAAGCTACTCGACCCTGAGCTTCATCTTCTCCATGATCACTTGTTATATAAAACCTAAAATTTCATATAAGCACAATTTTGAACTCTGGGAGTTGTGTGCTTACCTAATGACATTGCCATCAACGTGTCCTGATAAAAATCCAGTACCTTTAGGATTTGGAGCTAAAGACACCACAAGACTGTCAGATGCAAATAGACTTTGGGATTTGTTGGATTTTGTTTGTAGAGCTCGAACTTTTCCATCTACTAAACCACATATTATCGGTCCTGTTAACAACCATGTCACACAAGTTACAGGGGATGGTTGTGGAAATTTATTACAAATAGCCTGGAATAGCAATATTTATTAAAAAATGATTCAATCTTGGTAGTTATGTGATAAATACAAACAAATAGAGCAGAACTATATATTAAATTCAACAAAATAACATTAGTAGTTTTTCAATATTTTTATACTCACTTTTTTTTCACCCCATTTCTCGCCAATTTTATAAACATATACAATACAATCACTTTGTGCTACAGCAATCTTTGTTGAATCAGGGCTAAAAGAAATTCCTGTAATAATGTAAGATCTTTTACCAGTTTCAGGATCATAAGGCTTCGTTGAGAATTTATCTCTTTTTTCACCCTTCTCATCAAACAACAAAACTTGACGATCACAAGTAGCTATGGCCAATTTGTGATTGTTTGGCGACCAGCAAAGTCCAGAAATTTTGAAATCACTATCCTTAAATGAAAAAAACAAATAATCAAATCTCAAAGTTATTTTCACAAAGTTCAATTATTAATAGAGTGTAAATGTTAATTTTGAACTCACTTGTGCTTCCAAAATAGTTTGCAAATACTTCAGCTCCATTATTTATCAAATGTCTTTGACAACAATGATAGATGTCTCCATAATGGTTTGGGTTTGTTGTAAGTGATATTTCCATGGTAACCAATAGAAGCTGCTTGAAACATAATACAAAAGTTTTGTTTTTGATAGCAAAAACTGATAAAAATAGTAATAAATTATTTGACATGTTTTATTAATTTGATATATTCACCCAACAATGGTACTTGAATTATTTAAATAATACACTAAAGTGCAAATGTAGGTTATAACATAAAAACATATAGTTAAATATAAGTTTTATTCCAAATATTATTCAACTTCCTCATACAAATTTTTCTTAATAATCAAAGTTGTATTCAAAATATGACGAATCAAAGGTATGCACTCTAACAAAACCGTCTTCTCCGCCAGAACTGTAACTTTTACCATCTGGATGGAATGCGACACTATTAATTGGACCGAAATGCCCCTTCACTCTTCCAAATTCTTCTTCAAAGACCATATGGAAAAACCTAAAAGAAAATTAGACTGTATCACCCATTTTGAAAAAAATTCGCTCAATTACATCTCCTTGAAATTTAATTTATGAGAAAACATTTGAATATATTACATAAGTAAGTAATTCCAGTGAGATAGAAATTGTTTTATATAAAAGAAATATTGATTGTTACAAACCTTGAATCAAACTTTCCAACCCTGGTAGATGTAGTTGTTACATCCATAGCATCTTGACCACCACCTACTACTACATGATCTGCTATAGGACTTATGGCTGCTGAATTAACAGGTCTTTCAGTTTTGTAAGTCTTGAGAAGCAGCAAATCCTTGGCATCAAAAAGTTTAGCAGTGTGATCTTTTGAAGCAGTAATAAACATAGTTTGATTTTTATTCCACTGCATATCATTGATTAGTAAGTCATGTTCTTTCACTTTGTTGATTTGTTTACCAGTCTTAAAAAAATAAATTAACCACTAGATGAGTACTAAAAAAAGAAAACTACTTACTTTTAGGTCCCATTGTATAAGTTCTCCATTTTCATGACCAGTAATAATACTTTCATCTAAATTATCCCATAAAATTGATGATACTCTAGGTCCAGATATGGGTATTCTCAAAATAGGTTGTTGACTACCTGTACTGTCATCTACTATCCTTGTATCAATAATAAAAATTTCACAAGGTTGTTTCATAGCTTTGTCAGTAGTATATACAGCCATATTAGCAGAATAACTGAACATACATGTTCTAACTGAAGAGGCAGATGGTATATTACCAATTTCTTTACCAGTTTCACAATCCCATATTTTGCAGGTATTGTCACCAGCACCTGACATAAATCTAGTAGAAGTCCAGTCTACGTCTATACACCAGATAGCACCTTGATGTCCATTGAAAGTACCTAATCGTTCACCATTTAAGGAATACCATACATCAGGTTTGTTACCTTTGGAAGCAGAAAATAAGAGGTCTCCTTCTCTGTTGTATTTTATTTGTGTGATGGCACGTTCGTGCCCTTGCAATATAATAGGTTTCTAAAAAAAATAAGGTTAAAAACGATAAGCTGATGTATTAAATTTTAGGGTTAGTTTAGGAGCAATATGTTATAGGAAATTTCATTGTTATTGCTAAATACTTTAAGCATTCATACCATTTCTTGAAATTATTCGTCTGTGAAGAATTAGATTATAAGCTATTACTTATTTCTATTAATTGAATTGTAATGTGGTTTTTAGTTCTAGTCTCATTTAAACTATTTATAGAAGATAAGCTGTGACAAAATGGCAGATGACGCAAAGCTAACTTCTTCTTCTTTTTTATTTAATTTACGTCAATCCAGGCCACATGATGATATGAAAAGAATATTCTGAAAAAATATTCTATGATATTATCGATAGAAAAAGAAGAAGAATCAAGCATTCCATAATTTGAATAAAAACTAGTTTAATTTTCCTATTTTTACAAAAAATGTTATAAGAAATTGAAGAAAATGGAAAACAAGTTGAAAAAATATGAAAAAATCGAATTTCTTGGTGAAGGCCAGTTTGCAACAGTTTATAAAGCTAGAGATGTAGATACAGACAACATAGTGGCAGTAAAAAAGATTAAAATAGGAAGCCGCCAGGAAGCCCAAGATGGTATAAATAGAACAGCTCTTAGGGAAATAAAATTACTGCAAGAATTACATCATATAAACATTATCGGACTTTTAGATGTATTTGGACATATGTCTAATGTATCTTTGGTTTTTGATTTTATGGATACTGATCTAGAAGTTGTCATTAAAGACAATACTATTATCTTAACTACAGCTAACATTAAGTCATACATTCTTCAAACACTTCATGGTTTGGAGTATCTTCATTTAAACTGGGTTAGTAATTTGATTCGCAATATTTTATTTTATGAAGTAGATTATGGATTATTTTCATTGAATGTTATTGTTTTTTAGATTCTTCACAGAGATCTAAAACCTAATAATTTGCTGGTAAATTCAAGTGGAGTCCTAAAAGTAGGAGATTTCGGCTTAGCTAAATTGTATGGTTCACCTAATAGGATAAATACTCACCAAGTAGTTACAAGGTGGTATAGAGCACCTGAACTACTTTTTGGCGCCAAACAATACAGTACTTGTGTTGATATGTGGGCCGTTGGATGTATTTTAGCAGAATTGTTACTTCGAGTTCCGTTATTTCCAGGAGAATCAGACCTTGATCAGCTGACAAAAATTTTTGATGGTAAGAACTTTGTTAGTTATTTTGTCATTCATAATAAATACAACTCCATAAATCTTACCTTTTCAGACTATGTATCTTATTTATTAATACAAAAATTATTTTTTAGTATTTGGTAATCCCACTGAGGAAAACTGGCCAGGCTTGAAAACTTTATCGGACTACATAGAATTTAAACCATTCAATCAGGTTCCACTAAAGTTGATATTTACTGCAGCTGGAGATGATTTATTAGATTTAATTCAAGCACTTTTGGTTTTGAATCCGATCAAGAGGAAAAGTTGTACAGAATGCTTACAAATGCCATTTTTTAGTAATAAACCTGCTCCGACTGTTGGATCAAAATTGCCACTTCCACAGAGTTTGAGAAAAATTAGAGATGCCGATAAACCCTCGTTAAAAAGAAAGTTAATGGATACTGCTGAGGGTGGAAGTTTGTCAAAACGTTTATTTTTCTGAAAAATATATCAAATACTAAGTTTGAATTTAAATTTAATTCAATATTTGTGTTGGAAAATGGGATCGTTTAGATATTATTACTTGCTTAAGCTGGTCCACATTGTTATTGATTGATCCATTAAATATTAATTTTTTGATTTACAAATTGTTTTTAATATCCTTTAAATAGTAGATGAGATTTGTGTATTTTAAATTGTATTTAATAATTTTCACAAAAGATAGTAACAATTTTATTCACTTGAAAAAATTCTTTAGTTACATATGAGAGTTGTTTTTTTTTTCAACCTCTGATGGGCTATGAAGAATAGACGGGTGATTAAACAAAAAAGATTTTGTTATCAGAAGTAATGTACAATGAATGCAGTTCTCTACATAATCACCTTGAGGATTGAGACATTTATCATATCTGTGAACAAGCTTTGCAATACCCTCCTCATGAAATGTTGCCGCTAATGATTGGGAGTGAGTTGTGACGGTGTTTTTGAGTTCCAAGTCATATGCCACTGGTTCAGTTCGAGAAAAAAATTAAAGTCACTTTGCACTGTGTCGGGATGTGGGTGTTCAAAAATGTCCCATTTAAATTGCTGCAGGAGCCGACTACTTGCGCACTGTGAGGACAGACTTTGTCAAGGAGCAGAATGGGAGACTGGGATTTGAGCTTAAACCTTAGGACTGTTTGTAGGTAAGTTATTTTATGTTGAATTTGGAGGATTTAAAAAAACTTAATAATAACAATATCTAATAAAATAAAATTACGCAGTTTTAAGTAAAAGAATATATTATTAATATTTAACTTGATAATTGTTACAGTTATCTAACTTTCACTACTGTTACTTTTTTTGGAATTTTCACTGCTTTCGTTTTTATGTGATTTCTCAATTTCTTCAGAACTATTTTCTTGAGAATCAGATTTATCGAATTTGAAAAAGTCTGGTAATCCTAGAATGTCTGATAATCCAGACAAATCATCACTATCAGAAGTGCTCACATTATGAGTTACTCTGACTTGTTTATTTGGAAGTAAAGGAAAGTTTGAACCTTCTAGCGTTGGTGTACCATCTTTGAGCTTGGCAAGGTTACCAAAATTGGCCGGAATAAATCCTGTAACTGATACTCCACTGACGTTTGTTTGATATGGTATTGGAATTTTGGACAAATCTACGAAGGTGTCGTTGTTTTCAGGATCGAAAAATGATATGTCGATTTGTTCGTGGCTGCAAGAAATAAAAACAAAAAATTATGAGGTGAGTTGAAATTTTAAATAAGTATACCAGGGTCGATTGAAAATTTAAAAGTGGTTTTTATTACTTACGTTTTATTATCAAAATCCGTGTCATTTCCAGCATCTGTTAAAATTCCAATTTCGTATTCAATAGTTTTTATGACAAATCTAAAACAAAAATAATTAAAATTATCATTTTTTTGCCATATAAAATAAGTCTTACAGATTGGATGAATTTCCGGATGTGCTTAAGTTTTTCAAAACTACAAATTCTGGCAAATTTTCCAAATCTTCTGTTGTGTTTTTTGTTCCTGTAGATTCTGCCTCATCTTTGGGAATTTCTGTGAATTCGTCTTTGGGTTGTAGAGGTACTGCGCTATTAAGTCCTAATAAACAAATTACTATTAAAGAGAGTTGAAACATTTTTGTATAATTTTGTGTGGCGTAACGTTAACTGCGAGCGAAAATTCCACTATTAGTCTTTTATATATTTCTTTAATACTAATTTGATTAGCAAGATGATGCATGGGTTTGATTTTAATACAAACATTTATTAGAAATATGTGCTAATTTACATACATATGTTATTTTTTCTTTCTTATTGAACAAATGAATGTATATATAGGTATATATATTTAAAAGGTGCATATTATACAAGTCAGGTGATAATATTCCAAAAAGTTGTATGAATTGCTAAAAAAAATGTATAGGCCAGTCGGTATGGGTCATTTTAGACCAAAAGTACAAGTAATTAGCAATACGGCTGATTTTTTTTTATAAGTACCTTGAAGTATGTAGATTAATATAAAAAAAGTTTACCAGTCTATCGATTTCCCAAATTATATAAAAAAAGTATACTTTTTTTTTAATTCTTTAATATTTCACGCCGGAGGAATGTGGAGATGAATAAAAAATACCACCGTGTAGGGGAAGTGTTTTGCAATAAAAAAGATCTCCTGCGTTTTTTTCGTCCGATCAATGGTTTGTCCGTAAAAAATTCGGTAAACTAAGTATGTGTTCCGCATCCGCGCGACTTCTTTTTCTGAAGCGCGGTGGAGTACATTACAAACTATTGTACAGTTATAATGTAGATATAAATAATTGTAATACGGCCTTTTGAAGAGGAAAGTATCGGCTTTTAGATGGCATTTTTTTTGTCATAGGAAATTACTCATATATAATATAAATATTATATTCTAATCAAAAACCAAGCATCTCAATAAAAAATATATTATATAATAAGGTGGCATTGAAAGAATTTTTGTAGTTGTTACCGCTATCGTCTGGCCTAGTAATTAAGTGTCAAATTGTGCCAAACTGATAAATTGAATTAGATTAGAAAATAGATTTACCCGAGTTAATATTCTTATTTGTTGTTTCCATAATAATTATTGATTTTTTTGATATTTGTTGTTAGGCTTACTATAGATAGATAGAGTTCTAAATGAAAACATTTATTTGCTTGGGTATATATACATTGACGGTCAAAAAAAATTTCCATAGGAGCAATATATTGAATCATATTTTGTACCAATACTGAGGTTAAAATTTTGAAATATTTGAGGTTCATGTTTTTTTGAAACAATCTAGAATGTAGAAAGTACAATAGGGAGTGTTGACTGGTGCAACAAACATTTTAAAGGCAACAGTTGCATGCAAAAATTCTCTATTAATGTTTGACTTGTTTTTTAATTAATTACTAATCATAGTGCATGACAATCTTTATGATCTTTGAGTAGAATTTGATGAAATTTCTCAGCCATTTTCTACTTACCTTATTATAATTCATGGGTGCATCCTATATTAATTTTTTTTAAAATCTCAGCTAAAGTTAAATTTTTTTCCTTTTGAAATTATATCTGCTATGAGAGGTTTTTATTTAAAAGATTATAAATTAAAAAGTAAATTATGAGATTGGAGATTGTGTGGCTAGAAGATTAGATAAATGAATTTCTATTTTCATGTTTTTTGCATTGAATTTAATATAAAAATTTTACAGTAGGTATTTTTATAATTCTAAATATTTTTTTGTTGATTTTTATTTAAAAAAAATGGCATTTATTATAAGACACCTTTTATAGCGTTAAATATCCAAAAAGTACTTCAAATCCAATAATAAATTGCTAGATATTAATCGATACGTAGCTCTATTAAAAAAATCTCGTTATCTTATCGTTATTCTTTCTTTTGCGATTTGTAGTACCGTTTCAACAAAAAATGCGAAAATATCGACAGGTTCATTTTTGTTGCCGTTTAATTATTATTATTAGGTTCTGCCCCGATGAAGTGATTTATAGTTTTTCGTGGTTTTAGTTTGTTATGTGTATTTTTATCAAAGGAATTATTATCGCAATATGGACAATCGTAAGTTATCTATTTAAGGTGGATTCGTGCAAGAACAAATTAAAACTAAGATTAATTTAAAACACATTACACTTGAATGATCATGCAAGAAACTAAGAAATTAAGATTTAAATTAAAAAATATCATGGTTTTAGTTTTAAATAAATCTTAGTTTTAATTTTTTCTTGCACCTTTAATCTTTGTAGTGAAATTATATTTGAAATAATTTTCTGGTTCGTATACAATTATTCTCTATCACATTTTTGGATTTTTTTTGTTAAATCACTCTATAAATATATTTTATAATTAACAGAAAAATATTTTAACTAAATGGTACTAATTGATATATTAAACATACTTGAAAATGAATAATATTATTCTTTTGAAATGGTATGTGTTAATTTCAGATACAAACAAGTTTTCACATTGTATTCGTCCTGGGAGGATATTATATCTGCCAGTTTAAATCCAGCCATTATTTGGTATTCATCTTGTACATCACATATTTTTATGGTAAGAAAATGGGGAAAATTTTTAATTGCCATTTAACATGGTGTAACAAAATTGAAAAATTGAATGAATTTTTTCAACATTGCTGAATATTTTTCCATAAAATTGTTCGACTACAATGTATAATGAAACATGAGTAGGAGCTTTTTGATTCTTTGACCCCCCCAAGCTTTTTTATGCTACCAAATAAAATGTAATATCAAAAATGAAAAGCAACATTAATTATTTTGAAATTTTTGTGTCAATTAGTATTTGGTTTAATTGAAACTAAACGTTGTAGAATAAAAGGAGATCATTTTGAACACCTGCTAGATAAATCTACTGTATTTTGATAATGTATGTATGTATGTATTTTGGGGTGACATTCATTGAGACCTAAAAGATCTATTGTATCCCCTTACTTCTACTTAGTTTCTGAGGAGAGCCTCAGTCTCAGTCTTCAGTCTCATCATTTAAGAAATTTGCAATTTTCTCTTGTAGTTTGGCTAAATAATCAAGATCCGTTTGTTCGACACCAAAGTGTACACTGTGGGCCGAAATAAAGAAGTACATTTTTTAATTGAAAATATTTTTTTGTGTTTCGGGCCAACATGTACTGAACATGGCTGTGAATTTTGAAGCAAAAATAATGTACAGAGTCGGACTTATAAAAAAAATTATATAACAGTGCATTTGAGCTCGTTGCAAATGAAAACAGTTTTAGCTAAAATTGTACTAATATGCTTTTTTGGTAGATAAAACTGTCCAGAACACTTCAATAAAAAGGCAATTTTCCGAAATTACTCGCGAAATGCCATTTAATATTAAATAACATTTTAACAAATAACACATTTATGAAAACAGTTTTGTAACTTTAAAACTTAGAGTAAAATATAATGAACGTGGCCACCATTATTGTTCACCACTTCTTGAAGTCGTCTGTGCCATAAATTGACAGCCCCATTTATTGCACCCTGTTCAAAATTGTTCCAAACAAACTACATTCTTTCTTTGAGCTGCTCGATATTTTCAAAATTGTTGTCGATCACACAAATTTTGTTCGAAAATTCCCCAAATTGAATAATCAACCGGATTTAATTCTGGGCTGTTAGGAGTGCCACATTCTTACTATTTTTCTCTAAGTTTTAAAGTTACTATACTGTTTTCATAAATGTGCTATTTGTTAAAATGTTATTTAATAAAAAATAGTATTTCGCGAATCCGGTAATTTCGGAAAATTTCCTTTTCACTGAAGTGTTCTGGATAGTTCTTCTACCGAAAAAGCATATTAGTACAATTTTAGCCAAGACAGTTTCTATTTGCAACGAGCTCAAATGCACTGTTATATAATTTTTTTATGAGTCCGACCTTGTACATTATTTTTGCTTCCAAATGTACAGTCATGTTAAGGACATGTTAGGTTATTAGTCCTGCAAAAAGAAAATAAATCGCCCAAAAAACAAAAAAAATATTTTCAATTAAAAAATGTACCCCTTTATTTCGGCCCACAGTGTATAACAGAATAAATTTTTACGTTTTCTTTTTGTTAAGAGACTTTCATATTTTCACTGAACACTTTCAAATTTAATATATGTGACCAGCGAGAGTATCTAGCTGTGTTTTAAGTTTAGATACATTAGTTTCTGCATCTATATTTTCTTCTATCCACTTGTAGTGTCCAACTAATTCTTTATACATTTTTTTATCACCTTACTTCTCTTTCCATTGTTTGATTCCAATTTATAGGTTGCCTTTTGAGTTTTTTCCTTTTTTTCTTGTTTTATAAGTATTATTTTTTGGATTTATCAAGATTGTTTGTATGTGATGTATTTTTATTAAAAAATATTAGCACGATTCATAATTGAAATTTATTATGGAGTTGTTTGATGCAATAGTCAGCTGTCAATATAAAGTTAAAAACAAATTACCTAATGGTATCGACATTTTAGGATAAAACAAAAATCCATTATTTTCTTCTTAGAAGTAACTTACTTCCCATCTTAGTTTCAAAACAAACACATTGGCCCTTTTCAGGAGGAAATGAAAACTCAACACTTTGTTAACATCCTTTTTAGCCCAAGAATGTCACTGAGGAACCTAGTGATTTTGGAACTCATTATTTTAATGTAGATACTCACTTTTATAATAAACAATTTCAAAATAAATTTCAATTATAAATTGGACTGTAATAATTAATAACACAAAAAATCCTTAAATGTTGGGTCTGACAGTGACAGTGATGCTGACATAAATTTATATGAATTTTTTTTTGCAAAACGGTTTATCAACCCTTGTGTAGTCGCTAGAGTGTATTTAATATATTTTCTGGAATATTTCTCGCCCAATTGTATGACCAAAAACTCTGAAAGCTTGGGAAAAACCCCAAGTATATTTCAAGCCGAAATCCACGCCATAAGAAAGTGCGCCCAGTTCAATATTGATAAAGGATACAAGAGACAAAGGATTATCATAATGTCGGATAGACAAGCAGCCCTTAAAGCACTGAGCTCTTGTGTAATCAGTTCCAAAATGGTGTAGAAATGCCTAGACAAACTCAATGAACTAGGCGAGTAACTATGGATTCCAGGACACACTGGAATAGAAGGAAATGAAATAGCAGATGAACTAGCAAAGAGGGGGACTGAAATACCTTTCTGGGGGCCTGAACCCTTTTGCGGAGTCAGTCCCAATGTAATATTGGAAGAAATAGGTAAAGCCGAGAAAAAGAGAAGATCTGACCATTGGAAAGATCTAGTAGGGCTTATACAATCAAAGACTCTTCTGGGTGACTACAACCTGTTGAGATCAAATGAATGCATAAGTCAAAGTAAAACTGCGCTAAGAGTTTTAACAGGGATCCTAAAGGGACATTGTAGCCTGAATGGGCACCTAAAAAAGCTCAAAATAGTGGATGAGAAGAATGTAGATTTTGTGGCATGGGTGGAAGAAGAAACCTCCATCCAAATACTTTCCAACTGCACAGCACTTCAGAATCCTAGAGCACAGCACCTGGGATATTACTGGATAGAAGAGGAACATCTACCTAAGTTGAAGCCTGCAGACATCCTAAAATTCCTCCGGGAAATAGGACTGAAGGAGATACTAGTTTCTGAGACTCTCATCAGAAAATAAGTAGAAGTTAGGGGTCACAATAGATCTTTTAGGTCTCAGTGAATGTCACCCCAAAATACATACATACAAACAAACATGACCAATATTCAGTGGTGATAAAAACACATAATACAAAGAATTTTGAGATATTTAAACATTAGTACTGTGACTAAAATATTGAATATTATTGTAAATTATTATATTTTCTTTAGATTTTGATAAATGCGGTTCATTCACACTAATACCACTAGAAAACAATCATGTTTCCAAAATATCAACATTAATAGACCTTCAAACCAACGCAACAGACGATGAAGACGACATCAATAGAATAATTCAAACGATAATGGAACAAGCAATTTTTCCCAGGCAAACTTATCCATACTTTCGAACACAACTGTACATATTCATATATACGATACACGATTGTTGTTGGATATTGAGCTCCTTTTTACTTTTCGGTATTTATTTGGAAATATTATGATTTTCGATATAATATAATCACGTTTTTGTTTTAGCTGGAATATGTTTTCAAGTAAGGAAGTGTCTATCCATCCTATTCTATGTTCCGTGGCTATTAACCACTGGTATTAGTTTGATATTGGATGTTGTTGCTGCTGTTCATTTTGGTTTAGATATGCTTCACATTTATGTAAGATATTTTTTATCATCTGTACGCTCCTTGTGGTATTTTATTTATAGTTTAATACGATTATACGGTAGGGACAATCAGAAAATGAACTTTTGACTTTGACCTCGTATAACTTTGCCGGTTTTGATATTGGACTAAGGAAATTATATGCGTTATTCAGAGTCATTATTCCTTTATCGAATGACCAAGAAAAAAATTGATAGACCTCTAGTGGTTTTGACGTAACAGCGATGTATATGTCATAATGTCACTTTTTTGGACAAAAATTGGAAAAAAATCCTAAAAATGGGCGGTTTATTGATGTTTTGGAGAAACGATGATATCGAATTTTTTTATGTATTTCGAGACGGAAAATCTGAAAATTACTATAATTTTACGATAAAAGGCATAGTTTTCGAAAAAATTCGATTTTTCCAAAAATTTCTAAGCAAGTTTTTTTTTTGGAAAACAGATGAAATTTTTGAAATCGTCATATCGAAAAACCTCTATATGCAAATTTTAAA
>CAJUYG010001064.1:69183-79368 GCA_910591675.1 Galerucella calmariensis
AATCATGTCTCTCTCTTCTATTCTTCCAAATGCTTCAGTTCAATCAAGTTTCCCTCTTCTATTCTTCCAAATGTTGATTTTATCCTCAACTATGTAAATGGTCTTTTATCCATTTCACATAATTTTTGTTCTAAATTGATTTTTTTAATTTCTAGATAACTTCAAGTTATATAAAATTTCCTGATGTAGTCGAAGGAATGGATAATAAACCGAGAAAATATAGTACTGATTCTGCAAAACGTGAGGTTCCATGGTCATATTTAAGACACAATGAAAAACCTTCTGGTATATTGGGTAATTATGGTGAATCATCGAAAAGCAATTCCAAGGATAGATTATTTGTTTCAAATGATATATCGGAAAGTAAGTATTTTTGTATAAAATTCACCAAACAAATAAATTACTGAAAGTTTGTAAAATTCATAATGTACAGAAATGCCAAATCGGATGTATATATGTATTTTGGGGTGACATTCACTGAGACCTAAAAGATCTATTGTGCCCCCTTACTTCTATTCAGTTTCTGAGGAGAGTCTCAGAAACTAGTAGCTCCTTTAGTCCTATTTCCCGGAGGAATTTTAGGATATTTGCAGGCTTCAACTTGGGTAAATGTTCCTCTTCTATCCAGTAATCTCCCAGGTGCTGTGCTCTAGGATTCTTAAGTGCCGTACAGTTGGAAAGTATGTGGATGGAGGTTTCTTCTCCCATGCCACAAAATCTACGTTCTTCTTCCTCCACTATTTTGAGCTTTTTCAGGTGCCCATTCAGGCGACAATGTCCCGTTAGGATACCTGTTAAAACTCTTAGCGCAGTTTTACTTCGACTTATGCATTCATTTGATCTCAACAGGTTCTAGTCACCTAGAAGAGTCTTTGATTGTATAAGCCCTACTAGATTTTTTCAATGGTCAGATCTTCTCTTTTTCTCGGCTTTACCTATTTCTTCCAATATTACATTGGGGCTGATTCCGCAAAAGAGTTGAGGCCCCCAGAAAGGTATTTCAGTCCCCCTCTTTGCTAGTTAAATTGCTATTTCATTTCCTTCTATTCCAATGTGTCCTGGAATCCATAGTAAGGTGACTATGTTGTTCTCGCCTAGTTCATTGAGTTTGTCTAGGCATTCCCACACCATTTTGGAACTGATTTCACAAGAGCTCAGTGCTTTAATGGCTGCTTGACTATCCGACATTATGATACGCAGGGTCTTAGTAATTTTTTACCCTATAAGATAAGGAACCTTAACAATAACATTTTTGCATAGAAAATTGTGATAGACCTTTTAAAATAGTGTATTGTTTTATTAGGAGTAAAAGTATAACTTTTTGTGGCGAGTCTGAATGTTTGATGGCCGAACGTTAGTGAGGCCGACAATTTCAGACGAGCCACAAAAAGTGCTTGTGCTCCGAATGAAACATGCTATTTTTTCCGCAAACGGCATCCAGACTATAGAACTAATTAATATTTAAATAAAAATTCAAAACGATTGCAACGAAGTTGATAAATTCAGAGAATAATAATTATAAAACTGCGCACTACATTTCCGTGGTTACTGGTTTTGTGATTGCCAAGTCAAAAACAAATTTGACAGTTCAATAATATTTTATAATGTCAGAAATATTGTAAGTGATTTAAAGCAACAATTGGACTGTGCATTTTTGGTAAGTACTTGAGCATCAAAATTTCGTTTGTTGTAGTAAAGTGTACTGAAATTTTCTTTTAGATTATATTATGTCGGATTCAGAACCCAACTGTACACCGCCCGACGTTGTTGACATTGCTAAGGCAGCTACGAATGATTTAATTCCAACTAAGTCAAGTAGAGTTTATAATCATGCTTACGAAAGATTTCTCACATGGTGCAATGATAAAAACATTTAAAAGTTTAACTAATAATTATTTTCCCTGTTAAAAATTCTACTTTTTTGTACGGCCGTCAGCGTACAAAAAAGTACTTTTTTGTCCGCTCACGGCCGTACAAAAAAGTGGCGTCTGTGAAATCATACTTCAACATCTTGAATTGACGTTAATAATGTCTACTTTTTTTGACGTTTGCGGAAAAAATATATTTAACAAGTCCATACTTCCCATTCAAAAAATTTGTTGTTCTAATGAATTTATTCCGTTTGGGTTTTACACACTGTATATGTACACAGTGTTTTTCGTATTTGCTGCATTTGCATCAGGAACTTGTGAAAAAATAATTTGCGTTTTATAAAAAATTCTTCAATAATTGTACAATAAAAATTAAAAAAACAATTTGGTGTTGGATATGGGTTCGCATTTTACAATTCCCCAGGTCATCACTATGGTCCCTGCTTATTTGTGAGCGTGTGTATTGGGAGGGATGGCATCAGCTTTTGTTATTTGCCACATACTATTGCCCAATTTAACATGGTGCTATTATTTTTTCCAGGTTTAGTCTTTTAATTCAAGATAATGGAGAGAGATCGCTTACCTTATTTATTTGATGTAGTTTTTATATGTTTTTTATTAAAAAAATAATACTTGAATGTGTTGTTTATGTCAATCGCCTTCGTGTAGAATACTATATTTTTTCCACTACTATTAATCATCTGTTTATAAATGAATCTATTTTTTTCTGTTTTCTCCAATTTGGGGCTTTCATATATAATTTTTTCGACTTTTCTGGCAATAAATGGATTTTTTAGTAGAATAAGTTTTCCACCATTTGTCACTTGAATTACAAATTAAAATGGTATTATTGGATGGTCCTGAATTCTAGTTATCTTTTTATCAACAAATTAAATGTAAAAATCAGCTGTCTTTACAAATGTTTTTTTTTTTAATTTACAATCATCTTATCTTTAATAAAGATCAAGTAAGGACTTTTAATTTTTGAATTTTCAAGTAAAATAATATCCTAAGTCACTTTAATGACATCACAGTAAGTAGTATCAATTATCCTTAGATATTAGTATCAATGATATTTTATCAGATAAATCATCAGAATTAAGAAAGATTAATAATCTCTGACTCAATTTAAGTAAAACACAGAATCATATAGTTATCAGTATGTGTCTCATACGTTGATAAGCAGCGTACTTTAAAAAATGGCATTTACTCCATCTCAAAAAATATTTGGCTTATTGGCTGGAATCATAGGATTGGTATGTATATACTACATCAACTTGTAGATACTTCTTAAAGGTTTTTAATCTCTGTAATGTGGTATTTGACAGAAAAGATAGGCAATTTTTTGTTTAGATCCTCCATTATCAGTTAACTAGTTTTAAAATATTTTCAGTTGCAAGGACTAACATGGACCGGTTTATCTGTAACATGCATAAGTTTGTACTACCTGGACAACTACTATAACATTACAGATTACAATACAACTGATTATTTAAATGTATACTTGAATAATTATTATTTAGGTAAGATCCTGTTGGAAATATTCATTGATATATCTTAAATTTATTCAACATATACAGTGTGTCGCATTTAAGATTAAGACACTCCCATATTTTCGCTGTTTGAAGAATTACAGATTCGGATTTTTGTGGAGGCATACAGGTTGATGGGCCACATTTCTTGAAATAGTCAACTGAAATCTGAACTTTAAACTCAACCTACTACGATTTCACTAATAGTTGTTGTTGTTCAGAATATTATGTTAACCCCACATACCAAATTTTATCACAAAACTCGCATTTTTAATTTTTTCATTTTTTGGTCCAAGTATACAAAATTATTATTTATTTTGATAATTATTGTGCCGTGGAAATTAAAATCTTGACACAGTGTCATGTATTCAAATATTTTAGTATAGTATAACTATTGTTAATGTGATGACCCATATTTTTTCCCTTTGAAGGAAAAAGCCGCCCAATGGTGTACATAAAAGTGTTTCCAATATTGTGAAATAATGCTTTTCAAATGTAATTCAAATTAATATAGTGGATTAAAATTAACCTGCATAAAATTTGTAATACAATTCAAGGTCATCACATTAACATTAGTTACACTATAAAGTAAACAGCACTTTCAAAGGAATATTGATCAAATTAAACAATATCTTGTAATAATTATTATTGAGGGTGGGCAAAAAAAATTAAAAATGCGAATTTTGTGATGAATTTCGGTATGTGGGGTTGAAATGATATTCTGAACAACTTTTTCGAATATATTTTTTCGATATTTTTTACGCGAAGCAAAATATCGAAAAGTGACCCCGTTTATGAAATCGTAGTAGGCAGAGATTAAAGTTCAGATTTCAGTTGATTAACTTAAAAGATGTGGCCCATCAACATGTATGACTCAGTAAAAATTCAAATCTGTAATCTTTCAAACAGCGAAAATATGGGGGTGTCTTCATCTTAAATGCGACACACTGTATGTATAATATTTAATTTTTTTAGCAAAAAGTGCAAATATTGAGCAGTGGAGAACAATAAGATCGAGCGATTTTATAATTCTCATGTGGATATATCTTGTTTTCAGTGCAGGATGGACAATTGTATCTGTTGGTTTATTTTTATGTAAGTTTTCCCAGTATTATTTGATAGATACATACATTTGAATTGTTTTTTTTTAATAGTATATTACACACATTATTTTAGAGGATGGGGAGCGAGGGCGGGAAGTGATCGATGAGGGAGGGAGGTTATGGCGGGAAGTAGAGGTGTGTAATATGACACTTTCTAACCTTCAATGACGTTAGTAATGACAGCATTACATATATGGTTGTGAATAAAGATTATTGTTTGTTACAGCTATTCAATATAACCAAAAAAGGAGCACGTTATTGAAAATAGTATGGGGAATACTTACAATTTCGATATCGTTTATTGATCTAGTAATAACTGCTTTACTTCTGCGGGACTTTTTAAATTGCCCACAAACCGATGCATTCAATTATTATTTGTGTCACAATGCAATAGGTACAGTTATGTGTTTGGCTTCTAGAGGATTCATCTTATGGATTGTTAACATTACTGTTGCTATTTCAGAAATTGTAGCTGGTATAAAGGTAATCATTTATTATTTATTTCTCTATGGTGTCACTATTTTACATGTTGGTATAAACTCTAATATTTTTAGATTAATAATCATAATCAAGTAGTAGCTGCTCGTGGGTAAGTTTCTGATTGATTTAACAATTTAATATATTATTAAAACACAAACAGTGTATCTCTTTTTGGAATAATCGATTCTCCAATTTGTGCTGGTTAAATGTGGTAAATGTGACAATTTATTTTAGGGACTTCACAATTCCTAGAGCTAAACTAGAATCGAGGCAAACGGGATCAATTGATAATATTCCAAGATATCTAACATATCCATCTGGGAATCAAACACCATCAATTCCATCCTTTAATCACGAAGAAAATAGATTCTATTAGAAAAAATATATTGTGTAGTTTTTAAATTATTTCATAAGTAAAATTAAATTTTAAAAGCCTTTCTTTAGTATTTCTTGATTGCTTTTTAGGTTACAAATTTGGATATTGATAAAAATTGCAGAATTATTTTATACACTGACCCAAGTAGTGTTTTTTGGTGGAAAGACCATAGATGCCACTACCTTAGATACTTTATAGTATATTGGGAAAAGTAGAATTCGATAGATGGCGCTCTGAAATGCAATGTCATCTTAGCAACGAGTAAAACAAATCAGCTGCCGCGGCGTATAAGCCCTTTGATTTTTAAGTGGTTTTATTTTGCTGTTTTAGTTATTCTCAGTGTGTGTTTTGTTTTTTCTTTGATTGTGCTTTAGTATTTTGTGTTGTAAACTAAATTTTGACTCCTAATATTTTTATTTTTTGAGTAATAGGTTGTAACAGGTAACAGTAACAGGTTGTAGTCACCTAGAAATCTTTGATTGTATAAGCCCTACTAGATTTTTTCAATGGTCAGATCTTCTCTTTTTCTCGGCTTTACCTATTTCTTCCAATATTACATTGGGGCTGATTCCGCAAAAGGGTTCAGGCCCCCAGAAAGGTATTTCAGTTCCCCTCTTTGGTAGTTCATCTGCTATTTCATTTCCTTCTATTCCAGTGTGTCCTGGAATTCATAGTAAGGTGACTATATTGCTCTCGCCTAGTTCATTGAGTTTTTTTAAGCATTCCCACACCATTTTGGTACTGATCACACAAGAGCTCAGTGCTTTAACGGCTGCTTGACTATCCAACATTATGATAATACTTTGTCTTCTGTATCCTTTATCAATATTGAACTGGGCGCACGTTCTTATAGCGTGGGTTTCCGCTTGAAAGACACTTGGGGTTTTTCCCAAGCTTTCACAGTGTTTGGTTCCTGGCCCGAACACTCCTCTTTGTCACATAATATAAACTGTTCTATTTCCAAATTGGGGACGCTTTAGGATATATAATTATAAGAGTGTGGTAATCAACACTAAATTGAAAACTTCTCACTGCAGTTATTGAAATGTTATTCTATTTTCCTTGCTTTTTTTATAATTTGACATGACTGGTAGACTATTAAAAGGTTTTTGAATGACTTGTTCATTTTTCAGCATCTTGACACACTTTTAATGGAAACCGTTCAAATGGAGTTGTCGGATGCAAAACGAATGGTTTAGACAGCTTACAACATCGATCTCAATCATATTAAGAATCTCTGGTACAAATTGCGTCGCATTCGACACCTAACAGTCTCCTAAGATCATTTAGTAGCTCTACAAAAAGATTTTTATGCAATTTCTAGCCTTTCTTTACTAACCTTATTAATTCGAAGCCATCTGGGTTGAATTGGGTCATTTTGGCGAAGAGGATGTCACAACAGATACTAGCTCATTAAATTTGATTATTTCAATATTACTTTTGGTGGTCGACACAGCATTATAGTGGAATGGCTCTGATGCGATAATTAAAGAGTATTATTACTTAAAATTTGCTCAGAGGTTAACAAGTTATCGAACAAAAACTGAAGCTATAACAAACAACGTATAGGTACGTCGTTTTAATAGCATATAAGTAGGGTAAATTCAAAATAAACTTTCACTCTGGAGAAGAAATAATAACGTTATCTATGATTCAACAAATGCGAGTACTTATTTGATAAGATTAATAATAATTGAATTTTATATTGAAAAAATAATTATTAGAAGATGAATTGATAATGGTGCTCCACTAATTTTATAGATAAACCATTTTATTAATAAATATTTAATATTATATAATATGGTAATACTGAACCGGAATGCTTAGTATTGGACTGCAGTTATGGATGCAAATACAACTAGTAATAATTCCTCTACGTCGCCAGATGGGTTTTTTTCTTTCAAGTAAGTTCAAACCACTCAACTGATAAATCTGTCTATAATTAAACTTTTCACTTTTTGTTTGACAGAAAAGAAAAACCTCTCTCTGGTTCGGACGCTCCAGCTCCGGACGCGGAAGTTTATAAAAAATACAACAGAAATGGCACAGCCATAATTTTCAATCACAAATATTTTACAAGTGATTGTAAAACACGAGAAGGTACAGAAAAAGATAGAGATGCTCTAGAAAGTGTTTTTAGAGAACTTGAATTTGATATTAGAGTATACGATGATCTTACTTATGAAGAAATAATGGAAGTGTTAGACATTGGTGAGTTGAATTAAACAGATAAAGTTACATCTACGAAAATCATGAATTTTAGTGTCGAAAATGGACCATTCCGAATCCACTTGTCTTGTAATATCGGTAATGTCACATGGAATTAATGAAATGCTTTATGCAAAAGACATTTTTTATGAGACCGAGAAATTGTGGAAATTTTTTACTCCGTTATATTGTCCCAGTTTAGCTGGAAAACCTAAATTATTTTTCATTCAGGTAAGACATGCTGCATAAATTAGGGATTCGATTAAATTTATAGCATCCTTTTTTATCATAAAATATAAGTATCAGGATATGGAGTTTACTCCAGTGCACTAAGCCTAAAGATTAAGTGGGGAATGGAAAACAATACCAGCGTGGTAGACCCTGGGAAGCTTGCTTCGATAAAATATTAGGCGATGACCAGGAAAAACCTACGTTTAACAGTAGGATTTCTGACTGGTCACTGTCAACTAAGGAAACACCTCCATACTATGGGGCTAGTGGACACACCTCTATGCAGGATGTGTTAACAGGAAGATGAAACTGTCTTATGCGAGTGTCCGGAGTTATCGTCAATAAGAGAGTGTGTGTTCGGTGATTCTTGGCCTACACCTGCCGATATAAAGGAGATGTCTCCTAGTGAGCTGTCCACCTTCCTGGGAAGGACAGGATGGACGATGACCTAGGAGGACAACTCCTCGGGAGGATGTACAATGGGTCACATGTGGCCTAAGTGCTGTGAGCCTACACTCACCATCCCTACTCTACAGATACAGATAATAAAATATCAAATGTCCAAATTTAATAGAAAACAGGTGTTTGTCTATATTGTTGACAATTATTAAATATACCGTGAACTATGGAGGTAGTCTTCAATTTAATTAATGTAAAGAGATTTTTTAAATATTCATATGAAGAAAAGATAGATTCAAAAGCAAAATGTAGGCCATTGCCAGATATCACTGTTGAAAAAACTCTTGTAAATAAAGGAAATACTTATACACTTAAATTTAGTAGAGATATTTATTTAAAAAAACGAACGGATTTGTAGATGTAACAAAAAAATGCTTTACATTTCCCTCTGCTTACTTTTTGGAGGTGATAAAGCTTGGACGGAAAAAGGAGTCACGGATCTAAAGCATTATATTGAGTGTGAATGAGTTTGAGTTTGTATGGCATTTGAGTTACTATCTATATTATCGATATATATCATTGGTGTTTGATTTTAAGGCTTGTCGAGGCAACAAAACAGATACAGGAGTGGAAGTAAGTTATGTGCAAGCTGATTCCCAAGTTACTGCTAACTTATATACTATTCCAGTGATGGCAGATATTTTAGTGATGTATGCTACAGTAGAAGGTATGTAAGTGAAAAAAGTGTGTATCTGATAAGTCACGTAGCTATAGCTTTTACATGGGGAGGGTTTTCGTGTTTTTCATCTGATAGGTTTAGAGGGCGCCGCCTAAGGCAAAAAAAATCGAGTGCCACGACCTAAAGCAATTTTTCAAGTTTTTCAAGAAATAATGTTATATATTATATTATTTGTTTGACTCGGCTACATCTAAAAGTATTTTTAAACATCGTTTTTCGTTTTGCCCCCTTCTGCTGAAATGGTTATAACCATGTATATATATTTTTTAAAGGAGTCGTCCCTTCGCCGGCACCACCTCACCCTCTTGGGCTTATTGTGGATTCTCCTAACATTCAGCCAATCCGTTCCCTGTATTAGCTCATACAGGTTCTTTACTGGTTGGTTGTAGAAGTCTTCTGGATTCATTTGGGGTCTTCCATTTAGTTTTTGCCTCCTGTGGTTCAGCGTCTCACAGTTGCATAATATGTGCAGAGCTGTTTCAGTGTCCTTTTTGCATCTCCTGCATGTGAGGTCTTCGTTATACAGCCCTATTTTGTTCAGGTGCTCCTTTGTAGGAAAGTGTCCCGTAAGAAGCCCCGTTATCGTGCGAAGTTTGTTCCTGCTCATTTAAAGCAGTTCTTTTGCTACTTTTTCTGATGGTTCTTTTATAAATTTCTTCCCATGTGTTTGCCTGGGCGTATTCTTCCAGAGTTTTATGGATTGTTCTTTTACCCACCCTTTTAACCATGACCTAGTGGAGCATCTGGGGATGCCCACAGATGGTTCGGGTCCGTTCATCAGTGTTGACGATCCTGCTTTTGCAAGTTCGTCAGCTTTTTCATTGCCAGCGATTCCTTTGTCACCTGGGACCCATCCAGTCTGACACTGTTCCGAGTCGCCAGTCTTCTAAGTTCTTCGCCGCATTCCCATACCAGCCAAGATGTTACCTGTATATTAATTTGGGAGCACTTATTTTAAAAAGTGATAGATGATTGAAACTTGAAGCTTTTATTAAAACAGAAAATCAATCTCACAAAAGTAAATTTAACCTCTTCAGCTAATAAATTATTCACAATTGTTGAGGAATCTATTTCTATTGCCACATCCCGATGAATACTCATATTGTGGCAGTATGCTAATAAAAAATTATTGTACCTTTATTGTATTTTCTATGGGGAGGGTTTGAAACCCCAAACCCCCCCCCTTATATACGTCCCTGTCTGATAAATTTTCTTATATGATTGATTCTTTGTTGTTTTTACATAT
>CAJUYG010001064.1:85812-98660 GCA_910591675.1 Galerucella calmariensis
CACAATCACCAGTCACTCACCAACGACTTCCACAACAACTAGTCACTCACCAACGACTTCCATAACCACTAGTGACTCTCCAACTATTTTTACAATCACCAGTAACTCACCAACGACTTCCACAACCACTAGTCACTCACAAACAAATTCCACAAGTACTAGTCCCTCACCAACGACCGCCAACACCACTATCCATACAACAACAGACAAAATTATTACTGCTTCGATGGTTACTTCTCCCATTACCACCAGCCACCAACCATCAGTTCACACTGTGACTATTCCGACGACAAGTTCTCCTATAACCACTAGTCAGAAAACCACAGCTAACACTCCTTCTAGTACATCGACCGAAATAACAACCTCTTCCTCTACACATTATATTCCAACTAATACACCTAGTACTACTTCAACTAGTTCAGAAACTCGAAATGGTCGAAGTGGTCACACCAATTATAATTTTGGTGAAGCTAAGACCAGTAAACTTATTACACATTATACTACATTGTCTCTTAATAACATGCATTATCCTTTATTTATAAATCCTAAGGCTTCAAAAATTGCAAATCGTGCAATGGTAAGTTTATAATATTAAGCTTTATGACTTGAACCACAAGTAAACACTAATTCAGAAATATTATTAGAAGTGATCGTATCGAACCATCTAATCCACTTGATGTTTTTAAGACATCTCCATCCTTGCAAGATACAGTCGTTGGTAATCCACACCTCTATTCCATATTTTTTTCTTCATTCTGTTATTAAACGTCGGCCTTTTTCTGCGACTAAGGCTAATCACCGACGCCGGGAGCACTCTACCCCTAACCGGAAATTTTGGCGAACCCACTAGTGTTCCAACCAGTGGTAGCGTTCTTTAACGAGCCCCACATCCATGGACTCGGGACCTCGGTTTTACGTCTCCTCCGAAAGACGGCATGTCTACATTATACCTCGTGCTCATTGGTACAATGCCTGCGAGCTGTGATATGCTACTCACCCTAGTAGTCTAAAGTGCACCCTAGTAGTCTAAAGTGTTTCGCTGCAGGCTGTACGGGCCCTATACGATGGTTTTCACTGTCATGGTCACCCTTCCAAGTACTAACCATGTTCGACCTTGCTTGACTCTAATTATCGCATCAAACGCGTTCCACTACAGTGCTGGGTCGTCGCCCATCCATTTCATGTTATGTATAATAAGATAGAAAACACGTAAAATCACAATAATACACTAGTTTTTAATTCGATCTATTACATTTACTGGTTATATACAAATAATTTAATTAATTTTAGGATTCACAAACAGTTTGTACAGCCATCGCAATCGTCATGTCACTAGCGGCTAGAGGATATGTTCTATTGATATTAAATTTAACAATTGCCATCATTTTATTAGCAATTACTCTTCATAAAAAACGACAAAATGTAAGTTTATTTATATCCATTGAAATATTGTGGTGTTCCATATAGTTCTATATAGTTCCATATACAATATGTCCCGCTAAATTGGAATTATATGGAAAACTTTTTTATTATTAATTTTAGGAAGAAAGGTTATTCTTCATAAAAAGTTCTGCATTATCTAAAACCTTTAATACAGTCATCAAATATCAAATTTTTCAGTCGTATACGAGGTTTGTCAAAAAATATTAGTTTTGCTCAAGAGTAAAGTACCTTTAAATTTGACAATATCGAAAAATGTTACTAAAAAAAGTTGGATATGTCGAAGCATTATATAAGTAAAAATTAAATTTGTTTGTTTCTAACATTAATATGATGTTAATTTTATAACTTAGTATTTGAATGTATTTTATTATTTGTAAAATAAATAAATATGCACTTATTCCGCGTTTTAAATGCAAAGTTATCAAAAAACATGGAAAACCTAAAAGATTATCATGTGCTTGGTAATCACAAGAGATAAAATAGAAACATCAGTGAAAAATAAAATAATCCGAAGTTTCAATTTAACTGAATGTAATTACATATTTAATCGTAATTCCCAATTTTGATCAACTTTTTTTAGTAAAATTTTTCGATATTGTCAAATTTAAAGGTACTTTACTCTTGAGGGAAGCTCATATTTTTTTACAAGCCTCGTATACGACTCGAAAAATTTGATATTCGATTACTGTATTCTAGGTTTTAGATAATGCAGAACTTTTTATGAAGAATAACTTTTTTTCCTAAAATCAATAATAAAAAAGTTTTCCATATGATTCCAACTTAGGGGGACATTTGTATATACAGTGCTATTCAAAAGTCTCCTCCCCCTCTCGTATTTTTTGAACGGCTACACTTACATTAATAAAATTTGGAGGGTGAAAATAAAGTGATTTAAACTTCTCTACGAATTGTAACAGGTCACGTAATAGTAATAGATGACGTCACAGTGCCACTCTGGCCAATAATTTTAAATAGGACCTTATGGCAAGTGATATCTCGTTTGAAAGGCATTGACATTGGCTACATAGCCATATTAATTTTGTTTGGGTTTAAACTAATTTTGACGGATAAATTAAATAAATACAAAAATTATTGAAATTATTTTTTTAAATTCAATTAATCAAATATCAACAATGGATTCTTATAGCAAGTGTTCGAAATGTGCTCCGTCTACTTCCTGACAGTAATACATCCTATTAGTAAACTCTTGTCGTACTCGTTCGAATGTGTCAGCTGAAATAGCATTGCATTCTTCAATAATTCTTTCTTTCAAAACGCCAATCCTATCTGGTGTCGTAGTATAAACCTTGGATTTCAAGTACCCCCATAGAAAAAAATGTAATGGTGTCAGATCTGGTGACCGAGGTGGCCATTCTATAGCACCTCGCCGGCCCATCCATCTTCCTCGATATTCTTCATCTAGGTAACGTCTTACTGCACCATAATAATGTGCAGGAGCACCACCTTGTTGAAATGCCATTTCCAGATGCCGAATTCATCTGGATTATCTTCCAGAATTTCAAGAATTAACGGCTCGATTGCATTTTGTAACATCTCCAGATACACTTCACTGCTTAAATTTGAATTTAGGAAGACAGGACCAACTATGTGGTTTCCCAAAATACCTGCCCAAACATTGACTTTTTCTGGAAATTGGGTATGTTGTTCACGAAAGGTGTGAGGATTTGTGTCACTCCAATACCTTACATTTTGTGTATTCACATTTCCATTGAGACAAAAAGTACTTTCGTCACTAAAACAAATTGTTTTTGTGTAATGTGGGTTTTGACTAATTCAATTTGTCATACATTCACAGAATTCGAGTCTTCTGTCGGGGTCGTCATCCGAAAGGTGGTGCACCATTTTTAACTTGTATGTATGAAATTTATTTTGAGCCAAAACTCTCTGTACTGTACTTTTACTTACTTCACAGATAGACGCAACTTTTGTTGAAGAGGAAGTAGGGTTTACTACCATTTCAGCAACTATATCAATTTTTTTATCATCACTAAATGTTGGTCGACCAGATCGTTTGGCATCTTGAACACTACCTGTTGCTTCAAACTTGTGAAGAAGCTCCCTAAAATAAGCTCTCGAGATAGGGCAATCTGGGTATCTCTCATTAAATAAATGTTCCGCTTCATGGAGATTCTTTTTAGATTCACCAATTATTAAGAAAGCTGCTACTTTGTCGGCTTGAGTACGTACCATTTTGCCTATGTAAACTCTTAAACGTCTCGTTAAACAATAATAAAATTAAATATTTAAGCTATTTAGAAAAACTTTGCAAAGCAACAAATACTATTACATTAAAAACGTCAATTTTTTTGACAACTAACCAGAGGCAGACTGAAAAATCTTCAATATTTAAATGTGAAATAATAATTTTGGTATTTATTTAATTTATCCGTCAAAATTAGTTTAAACACGAAAAAAATTGATATGGCTATGTAGCCAATGTCAATGCCTTTCAAACGAGATATCACTTGCCATAAGGTCCTATTTAAAATTATTGGCCAGAGTGGCACTGTGACGTCATCTATCACTATTACGTCACCTGTTACTATTCGTAGAGAAGTTTACAACACTTTATTTTCACCCTCCAAATTTTATAAATGTAAGTGTAGCCGTTCAAAAGATACGAGGGGGGGAGGGGACTTTTGAATAGCACTGTATAATAATCATCTTACTTTATTATTATTATTTTTTCAGACTCCAACCATGAGACGTACTATAATCAATGCTTATGCAAATGGGTACGTTTTAAAAAGAAAAGTGTGTTATCTTAACCAATGATAATATAATGTGTTCATTTTTCAGATTGTCCAGCGTATACGATCAAGTAGAAATTGACAAATCTTTCCAGAACGAAGGTTTCGATTCAGAGGAATATATATTCGGTCTAAGGTCCATTGAGAATAACGTCAATGGGAAAAACCCCTTAAGTAATAGTAATCGCAGTAGTATTATTAACGCACAGCCATCTCCGTATCCGTTGGAAAAGCCAGAACCATTACGATTACCTTCAGTTCAAGCTAGTAGATTAGCTAAAATTGGGAAAGCCGGAGGTGGCAGAAATTCACCTCCTCGTAGGGTACCGTCACCTACCGTTCCAACGACTTTCAATGGGTATCCGCATATACCTGAACCTGATTATACTCCTCCTTCATCTCCAACATTTCAACCCAAATCTGTATTGAGACCCAAAAGTAATTATGTATTTTAGGTAATATTTGATTGAGAGTAAGATAAGAAAAAAAAAGAAAATATTTTATGCAGTATTATAAAAAATTTATTTAATCCTATTGTAGTTTGAATAGTTAACACTTGAAATAAAATAGATATTTTACAACTGGGCTGTGTAGAAACCATTCAAACACTAGACAATCTCAGTTATTTGAATTTACTCTGTTTGGACCACCAATTACTTACTCAATACACAATACAAAATTTATCAAAATCGGACCAACTGTTCAGAAGATGTTCATCAGTATAAATGCGATTTTTAAAGTTGAATAATTCATCATTTTTTTTTACAAAAAAGAAGTTATCGAGATGTCTTCTTCAACTACGTCCTACTAATCAACCTGTCAATTTTTTATTAAATAAATTAATATCACAAAATTTAATGTAGAATCCGAAAAGTAAACGATATACAGGGTGTTACATTTAAAATAAAAAAGTTGTAACTTTGCAAATATTTGTCATGCAGTAGTTTCCAGTATGCAGTTCATAAAACAGCCTGTATAATTTAGGTACCTACAACCACATAAATATATGAGGTTTTCGGGTTACTTTTATTACAAATCAGAGCGTAAGAATCTCAAAATTGTAACTGTATTTATTCACAACCATATATGTAATGCTGTCATTACTACCGTCATTGAAGGTTAGAAAGTGTCGTATTACACAACTCTACTTCCCGCCCTCATCGATCACCTCCCGCCCTGACCCCCCATATTTTAAAAGAATATTTTTTATATTTTAAAAATATAACACATTGATAAATATTACAATACCTATTTCTGGAGGGGTACAATCCATCAATACTTTATCGTAGGACATTTTTCTTGATTTATTATTCGCGAACTTAATATCCATCCGACTTTATCTGATATTTATTTATATTGGTGACATGGTGACAGTAGTTGTCAAATGTAATATTTTAGGTGTGTTCAGAACGAAACAAAGATTTATTATTTTGATCGGCATATGATGGTTGTAAATAAAATAGTATACAAACCTCGGTTGGAAGTTTCATTACTGTCTCGAGATAACTGATCTCTCGACAGTAATATGAAACTCTTCCCACCTCGGTGTGTAATATACTATTACCCAACTAGCAAAAAGAAATTCTAAGAGGACTGAATTGTTGTATAATAGTCGAATAGCGTTGTTTTAAGGACTTTTTATTTCTATTGAGCCTTTTGTTGCGATAATTTTGTTTTTTAAAGAAAATTGTTGTATTAAATGATTCTATAGTGACTTTTACAATACATGCTATAACGCATTATACGATCATTTCTTTTAAAATGATATAATACCTTATAAGCCAGTTTATATAATATCAAAAATATCATTTTATAACACTTTTATACATATTGTATAAGAGTTCTATAATGTACTATATAACTAACAGCTACAACATTATAAACCAGTTACTTAAGCTTGTCTTATTGAAGCTGTATAATGTTGTATAATAAATATTGTATAGCATTCAATGCATTATAAAACACTTTTTAGTTGTATAGTGCCTAAATATTTTTCGTTATAAAAAAGTTATCGTATACCGTTCCATTTGACAATAAAATATTGTTTAAGGCATTTATTTGGGATAAAATTGTTGCTTTATAAACAATTCTTGTACCGCTTTCGCCCCCATTATGAGCAATTGAGTAAGAAAAATGAAACTATATTGAAAAATGTGACTTTATTATTATTTAGAGGATTATATTGTGGAAGAATATCCATATGAAGTGATAAACTATTGATGTCATGAAAAAAGTATTTTAGGATATTCTATTTTATTATTATTTTTAAATAATCTACTTGAAACTTAACCAGAATTGAAGCGCTTCATTTTCTTGCCAAATATATATCTATAATCTATCAGTAAAATTTACGGAGAATCAAAATTTGTGCTGTTAAACCATCCAAATGAAATTATAATTTTTACTATCGATGTCCGCCCAAGCGGCCCAAGTCGTTTTGATAAGTCTCCATTTCTATAAATGAAATGTAGGATGCCCGTTCAAATTGAAATATAATTTGGTTCTGATATTCTTCACTGAAAAATTAAATGCTCTTATAGATGACAAAATGTTTCCATTGTGCGCGAAATAACAGCATTATAAAAAAAGATATTGCATTATACAACCATTTTGTAAGACCTTCATAGTGCCGCTTCAATCCCATTTTATAGATGTGACTACATGACACACTATTAAATCATTTCATAGTAGCTGTATAAATGATTATAAAACAGTCATATAAGAGTTGTATGAACTTTTAATATAAATGTTATACAACCAAACAGTTGTATAAAAACTGGCTCTTTTCAGTTGTATAAGGATCATATAATTGTTTTGTAGACCGTTATAAGAATTTAAGTATCCTATAAGACATATCTTGTAGCTGTTTATACAAACCTTATAGAATTTAAATTGCTACTTGGGTACTGTATATATGAAACAATATTTTAGATACACGTATATTAACAGGACACCAATAAAAACATGCTTATATTTTTAAGATCTCATCACCAACTATGAACGCTGTCATATTTTTGAGGTACACTGACCATATAAAGTGACAAAACTGTTATAATTCCTATTAGTTTTGAAATTCTTGGTTAAATCTAATACTTCCTCCTCTATTTTTTGAATTCAATTTATTATGAATATTTTCCGATGAAATAATTTCAGATTTTTCTGGCACTACGATGTATCCTTCTAAATCTTTATCACTACTTTCACTATCATTATTATTATCATCGTAATTGATAATATTGTGATTTTTTAATGCATTTAAAGTGTCTTTTTGAATATTATCGTCAAAAGTAATGGACGTATTATTACTTTCCAACGTTTTTTTATTCAATTCCGAAAATGTAGATAAAACATCTATAGGAGGATACAAAGTAGATGATTCATAAGGAATTCCTTTCTTAAATGATTGTTCCGAATTCAAGTTATGGGAAGTTGTCAACTGCTTATATGGATTGATATAATGATGAGGTAAGTTGGGGGTGAAAACATCGAAATCTTCAGGTACAATATTTCTGAAAATATTTTTTTTTGATTGCCTTTTAGGTTTATCTTTTTCTCTATTAATTTGAGAAAAAACGTTTGATGTCAAATGATCGTAATTAACTGGCAACCACTCGTTATAGAAGGATTGGGGTTTTTTGTGTGGATGATTTCTAGATTCTTGTACGTCCAAATTTGTGTAAATATGATGACGATTTGATTTTGGTAATTTCTTGGTTGAATGTTTGTGCGACTAAAAAAAAATGTTTTTAAATAAAATATAAATTTTGTTTAAAGTTTACTACCTTTTGATGGTGGTAATTTTCAAAACTATTCTCATTACTGTAACTACCACTGTCCTCGAAGCTGTTGGAATACAATTCTTGGCTTGGCAATTCTAGTTTTGCCTTCTTGTACTTAGGTTCCTGTTTTCTGCCATGATTGTGTGCATGGCCCTTCAAAATTATCAAGAATAAGATAAATATATATTATGAAGTTTCGTGTTTATATTATTATTTTTGACCAGTTTCACAAACGCAACTGATGGTTTTTATTCAAAGACGTCTCAGATTAAAAAGGTGGATTCATGCAAGCAAAAATTAAAACTTATATTATAATTTAAAATAAACTATAAGAAGATAAAACCACAGTATAGGAACGAACCAGTATGTTATCTCGTGACGTTACACTGCCGAGCTCTCTGTGACCTACAACGTCATTCGGATGAGTATCTCATCCGGCGGCCAGTGCTGTGCTGCGATCCAACTTAAGTGCCAGTGGTGAATTTGAGAATCGAATTATTCATTACAGCTCATATTTTTACGGGTTTTCGGTATTATTTTTATAGTTTATAAGCATTTTTTTGCAATGGATACCATTAAAATGAAGAAAACGGGTATTGTGTGTGTAGTTCGTGGATGTACCAATAAGTATTATAATACATTGTGATGAAAAATTTTACGTTTACCAAATGATTCAGAAAGGTGAGAAACTTAGTATAATACTTTTGTCCACGACCACCTAATAATAAGTCAATATTTTACCTCCTAACTAAAGGTATATGGTACCCATATATCAACTGTCGTGAATTATGGTTGATAATACACTGTAGTGTATTATGGTTCATAATTCACGACTAGAGATGGGGGAACAATATGGAATAAACTATTAAATCTGTGTATTTTGTTCAGGAAATTTGTTTCTGACATATATCGTATCTATAAAATATTGTAATTATTAGTATTGATACTTTTCATAACGATATTTTCTAATATTAAGTATTTTAAAACAATATATTTATAACGGTACGTTGTATTGATACTTTCTACAGTATCGCCCATCTCCATATATGTCAAATTATTTGAAGTAGCTGCCACAACATTTTGAGGTTAGTAATATGCCAAATCGCTACTGACTTTTATTAATTAATAAATAAATTAAGTGTCGTGGACAAAGTATAGTATTTTACTCGCAATTTATGGCCATAATTCACTTGGGTGACTTGCGCCAAACGTCACCCATCGTGAATTATGGCTATCATAAATTGCTCGTTTAATAATATACTATATTATGTGATCTTCATATTACATTTATGAGCCTTAGTTTCATGCATTGATTTAATTTGTTGTTTTTGTTTCAAAGCTAAAGTTAGGCTCGAAGCATGCGATAGGCCTGACTTGATGTCAAAACTATAAACTCTATACAATAGTAGTCATCGTTTATGTGGTGCTCATTTTTAACCAGACATGATTATGCAACCTCAGAAAAGAAAACTTCTTTTAAAAAAGGCTATTCCAACAATATTCCTTTCATCAAATACTTTAATGCCTAAAGACTTTCAGACAAATGATTTATTGGAAAAGAATTTTGTTCGCTACTTTTGTGGTTATTTTATTGAAACATGTTCAGAAATTCATACATGCAGCGTATGTGAGACGGATTCACAAGCTTATCAGAATTTAGACGATTCGTCTTTATACTGTTACCTTAGAGCTTATGAAAATACGAATAAGGATACTTTTGGAAACTTGAATGTGCCGCATAAAAATTTTTTACAATACATCTCATTATCAGAAACATTATTCCAAATGAATTTTGAGAAAGTTGCTACGGAAGATAATATTGTTGAATCACTTATAAATATTAGTCAAACAACCAAGTTTGGACATCCTTGTGTTGATTTTCCAATAAAATATTTAATAAAACTTTTCTCCAGGGTACGACTATATTACACATTATTTGTCAATAAAAATTTTAAAAATCAACAAAATGAAAATTGTAATATGGAAAAACCAATAAATATTTTGTATAAGACTATTGTTTTATTCACTCATTAGTGTAATGTTCTACAGTATTTGAGAAAAAACATTTAACACGTTCAAGTCATTTTAAAACGTATGCACCTACGCCTATGGTAAAATGAATCGTAAAGCGATCCGTTCAAGGTCATCAAAAGCTCTGGCAATTTATGAATGAAATTTATGAGAGTTATACTACTGGTTCGTTCCTATACTGTGATGTAATGTAAATGTTCATGCAAAAAGCTGAGTATTTTTAAATATCAAATCATTTATTATAACATATAACTTACTTTATTGTGGTTCCTAGGTACTCTATGCTGTAAAATAATCCTGTGAACATCTCTCTTTTGATGTTCGGCAACAACTACACAAACTACAACGAAAAATAATACGAATGTCTTGACAAAAAAATTATTATCAGTTACCATTTTTTTACTATGCTACGCATATAGTAACAAGGTTATTTCTTGTAAAAAAAGTATGAAGAATCATTTTATATAAAGATTACTTGCACGCGACTACACAAAGTACAGTGACGGATTAGTCAATTTTGTTTCAAATAAAGTTGTGAGTGAAAATGTAATTAATACATTATGTTTAGAAAAGAATGAATGGAATAACACGATTTCTTTCATATTTTTTGTACTCAAAAGGCTCTTCTGTAACTTTTAATTCTATACCTGATGGATGTGCTCTCCAATATAGACACATAATATTATATTTATTTATCTACAGATCATGATAATATATCCAAACCGCTACTGTATAATTGGTCGCGCTCCTTTACTCCAGAGTCACACGTCATTTATAATAAATTATCGGTATTTGTAACTTTAATCAATTATTATAATCATACATACAATAGCAATTATTATAGGAGAGTAAAAGTTTTCACTAATTACCCATTAATGTGTCGGTGAAATGTATTTAATTGTATTAAATTCATTTAACAATGGTTATTTATTGTACTTGGAGAAAATGTGAAAATCTATGAATAATAAGGATTGTTTATAGAGAATAACTTTCCTCAAGACAAAAAAGTGATTTGAATAAATCAAAAATGGGAAATAACATAATTAGCATTAGCGTCTTTAGGACGTACAATTGTTACAAAACAAAAAACAAGGCGTCTTTGGGACATCCATTTTTGTACGTCTATAAGACACACAGTTTTGGACGTGTTTATGCCGCCTTTTTACTTGATAGAAATTAATGTTATAATGCCCCTTTATCTAATTCCACAAAATTGTATTATACTTATCACTATTCCTTATCTAATTTAATGTGGGTACATCAACCATTATTGAAATTAAGGTTACACATATCCTTTCCACATTCAAATTGTTTAGATTTAGAAGTGGGTTTTATTGAAAAATTTTAATTTGTACTCATAGATACAGTTCTCCTAACTTTCCTCCATAAAATTCAACAAGTATCTGAGATTAATGTTAGGTTACTTCCAAATATTGACTCATATGATCCATATGTTAAAGGATGACATTAATAGGAAGTGTATGTCGGTGTCGCCCTCTACCTTTCAAGTGCTCGATAATTTAGTGATGATGGTGACTTGCCCCATTGAAAATTGCTAAAATAGTTGAACGTCCACATTACCAACATAATTAAAACGTCTTAAAAAAACATCCCTACAAAGGCGTTAGAAGGACGTCTTGAAAACGTCCATTTTACGTACCAGGTCGATTGGACCAAAGTAAGACATGAACTGGACGTCTTTAAGATGTAGTGTGATATCTGGGACATCGACATTTTCAATATTACCCCTATAAATGTATGTATTTGGATGAAGGCGTATATACGTAAGACCAAATTTTAACGATATGACTGTGCGGCGACCATTAGTAATTGCATTGTCTTCTTATAGACAATGGTAATTGGAAGCTGCTCAGTGATTTTCTTTAAAACGGCACCCAATTCATACGAGCTGCCTTCACAAGATCTTCTTTATTTATAAATATTGATCAAAGTTTATATGCAGAAACGTCCGTATTCTTTTCCACACCGATGGCTTAAATACGGGTTGTAGCTCGGTGGTTAAACATTAGATTTGTGGTTAATTAGGAATCTACTTTTAACTGCTATGTTACAAAACGTTTTTAATCACGACTTAAGAAAAAGGTGTTTAACTCTTCATCGTGACGCCACTGTCTTAGTTACAAAATTGCGAAAATCGATTCTTTATCCTGTCCATACGGACGCTACTGTCTTACTGACGTATAGTGAAATTCTTGTGATGCGCATTCCAAACTATTCCAAGGAATTGGTTTTACCCAAAACGCCCCATCGAGCTGTCGGCTAAGTATATGAAAGAACCTTTAAAGTATCCTACTTGAAGTGTACACTTTTTCAAAACATAGTACCTAGGCATTAATTATATATTTTTTAAACATTCACATATTGTTATTTGAAAAATTTTATTAACTTGTCTTGGTTCTAATAAATTTTTTTTACAAAAATTACATTTGTTTTCTTTAATAAAATCTCTTGGTGGAAAAAACAGTAACGCGTAGCTTACTTATTATAGACTGATTTCTAACTAGTGTAGCTCTTAGTTTGGCTACCGATTAATAGATGGCGCCACCTATTCGGCCTTTAGCACCAAAAATGAAATCTCCCTCAAATAACTACAAAGAAATCTACTGAATGGGAAATAGGATGGTCTAAAATAAGAAACCGGTCGAGAAAATTTAGCTTCATCTGATGTTTTGTATACCTAATCGCAGCCCCTGATACAAAGTCGACTACCAAAAGCTTGTTTTCGACTATATTTTGTACAGTTTGGTGATATTTACTTGTATCTGGAGAGCAGAAACGTGAGGAGGTGTAAAAAGTAACAAAA